>JANIPM010000231.1:65164071-65174498 GCA_027478405.1 Erythroxylum cassinoides
TTAGAACGAGAACAGTGCCTGATCATACCTATTCACTCAAATGTGCCACTGATTACAAATCAAAAGACAATTACATATCTATTGATTTCGTATGGCGATATGCAATTCTCAAATTAAGACAACGGTACTAAACTGCATAAACATAAGAATCACATAAATTGTGAACTCGCAAAAATAATATAAATGATGAAAATTAAAGAATGAATAAACCTAGTTAGATCTCACAAATGATTGAATTGAAACTTCGGTTATCCTTCAACTAAGAAAAAGGAATTAGCTACTTATTTTCATAAAGAAAGTGTAGGAGAAAAAAAAACAAAAACGAGAGATCACTCAGGCTCCCTTTTCTTTCCCAATAAATAGTACGTTTTCAAAAGAAGTCCTAGAAAGATTGGGAAGCCTAACAACTAAAAGATTTAAATCTAGATAATTACAATCCTTCTCTAGTCCCTGAAAAAATCTCTTCTCTAATGATAATCTCGAACTAACTCTGCTCCCAGTCAAAAATGCATCATTATGAGCTTCAAGAAGTGGATCGAAACTCTAACTCTGCTGCCTAGGTGTCTTTTGCTCATAAGGCTCTTGTATATGATAGTTCTACACCCTTGTGTTGTGCCCAAAGCACAAGAATAGGCAACTCCAAAGTATACTCACACAAAAATGGTAGCTTTGAATGCCCAAAAATCTAATCCATATAGCTGATGTCGTAATTCTATCAAGAAATCCAAAAACCAAGACAATAAACTAATTGTAGGAACATTTATGTCAAGATTCACACACAAAGCTGATAAATATATGCAAAATATGTGCACTATTAATTGCCCCACACTTATTCTATACTTGCCCTCAAGTATACAAACTCAAGACTATCAACTCCCTAACTCAGAAATTAGCACAATTAAAAACACATCGCATCACCAATTCTCAGTGGTTCAAGTTAATAATAATGTGAAATCAACAAACATAAAACTCAATTCCTAATTCTATTCACAGCATAATGCCATTGATACTCTTCTTAAGCATAAAGTTTTAACACTTGGAATTCAGTTTAAAGCACAAGCAACTTATTAGTGACAATAGAAATTATGGTGAATGCATTAAGGGACACCTACCAAACTAGTTGAGATGCTTAATTCACACATTTTATGGGAGCAATGTGATTTGCTTGACCTTTTCATCCTTTTATTTTGGCTTTGCAACTTTGAAACGCTTTAGGCAGTTTTGTTCGAATTCTTTTCGACCCTTTCAGGGGTATACTCTCCCAATGCTAGCTTTCTCCATATACAAAGCTCATTTTCGAGACTTTACTCAAGGGGAAACAGACTTGACCCATCTGAACCAGCTAGCAATGGTGAACCGTCGTGGCAAATTTCAAGCTATAAACGGCCCCTATGAGGGTACACTCTCCCAGCACGAACCTTCTCCATTCACAAAGTTCATTTTTTAGACTTTGCTTAAGGGAAACAAGCGTCGTACCACTTGAACAGGTCAATGTTGGTAAACCACTTATATGAAGCATAACATTTATTCACAGTCAAATACATTAAAGCTCAATAGTATATGGATTTTCATCAACCCAGTCCCATTCATTTTCTGAATTTAAATTTCAACACCAAAACCGGTTTTAACAAGGTCCCTTAAATGCAAACACATTCAATGTGGGTATAATACCAAAAGAGATGAACAAGAAAAAAAATAGCATATGGGAGCATAAAAATGAACAAATAACAGAGAAGGAATACTGCCCTTTGTGATGGCGAGGGAGTAGTGGCAGAGATCGATGCTAAAGTAGGTGAGGCAGCGATTGTGGGCTCCGAGTCACATCATTTCCATTAGAAAAGATAGCTTCTGCCCATAGCCAAACACACAGGCAATGAAAAATTAAAGAACATAATTAAAAGGTAGAAGAAGATTGAAAACGAACTAAACAATGAAAAATAAAATATAAAATATAAACGAGGACAGCAAAACTTGTTTTTTTCTTTTTTAATTAAAATAAAATAGAATGCATTTAATGAAATCAAACTAAGAAAAACAAAACAAAACAAAATAAAAAAACAAAGAAACAAAAGAAAATTTGTAGTTCTGGTTTATAGTCTCAGGTAGACTATGTGGCCAACATATTCATTATTTGCTGGAGTATGGGTCAATTAAGGTGACCACTGAAGCAGGTTGAGCAACAAATCCTTCATAAAATGGTTTTAGGAGATGTACATTCACCTTAAAGATTTTCCCTGTCTCTATACTCTTAATATCCACTGCACCATGAGAAGATACGTTAGGAACAATGAAAGGACCTATCCATCTAGTACACAATTTACCAGGAAATATTTTCAGCCTAAAGTCAAACAACAAAACTTTTTGTCCGACTGTAAATTGTTTCTTGGTGATCATTCGATCATAGAATGCTTTGGTTTTGTCCTTACATATCCTAGAGTTGTCATAGGCATCATTCCTTATTTCCTCTAACTCTTGCAACTGTAATTTATGATGTTCTCCAACTGCACTAAGGTTCATGTTGCATTGCTTAACAGCTTAGAATGCCCTGTGCTCTAATTCAACAGGTAAGTGACATGATTTACCAAAAAGCAAATGGTATGGAGACATACCTATGGGTGTCTTATATGCTTTCTGATATGCCCATAAGGCATCATCCAACCTAAGACTCCAATCATTTCTATTGGTATTAGCCATCTTCTTAATTATAGACTTGATCTCTCGATTTGATATCTCTACTTGACCATTGGTCTGAGGGTGGTATGTTGTTGAAATACGATAGGTGACTCCACACTTTTTGAAAAGTGTAGCTACAACTTTGTTGCAAAAACGCGTTCCCCTGTTGCTGATGATTGCTTTAGGCACTCCAAATCTGTTAAAAACATTAGGCTTCACAAAATTCACCATAACTTTAGCATCGTTAGTTTTGGTGGCTTTGGCTTCCACCCACTTAGAGACATAATCTACAACAACAAGGAATTAATTATGATCGAAAGAAGAAGAAAAAGGCCCCATAAAATTCATGCCCCATATGTCAAACACTTCACAAATAAGAATTGAGTTTACTGGCATTTGATCACGTCGACTCAAATTTCCAGATTTTTGAAAATTAGAACAAGTTTTACAGAACATGTAAGAGTCACGGTGAATATGAGGCCAAAATAATCCACATTATATGACTTTCATAGCTTTTCTTCTTGGACCAAAGTGTCCAACACAAGCATGTGAATGACAAAAGTAAAGAATGGATTTTATTTCAGATTTGGGCACACATCTGCGGATCATTTGATCATAACAAAATTTCCATAAGTAAGGTTCATCCCAAATATAATGCCTTGCTTGTCTCTTGATTTTATCTTTCTCATTTCTAGATAAATCATTAGGTAATGACTTAGAAACTAAGAAATTGATAACATCAGCATACCAAGGCAAGTGTTCTGAAATAGAAAAAAGATACTCATCTAGGAAATCATCTTGAGGTGATCAATCACCAAGTTTTCAGACCCCCTTTTTTCACGAATCTCTATATCAAACTCTTGTAGAAACAAAATCCAGCGAATCAGTCTTGGCTTTGCTTCTTTCTTCTTCAATAGAAATTTTAAAGCTACCTGGTCAGAAAAAACTATAACTTTAGTTCCAAGCAAATATGAGCAGAATTTTTCTAATGCAAATACAATAGCCAAAAGCTCCTTTTCTGTTGTGGAGTAATTGCATTGGGCACTATCAAGTATGCGAGACGCATAGTATACAACGTGAGGTTCTTTCCCGTGTCGCTACCCTAGCACTGCACCTACAACGTGGTTGCTAGCATCGCACATTATTTCAAAGCGTAAGTTCCAATCGGGGGGCTGAATTATTGGTGTTGTGGTGAGCATCTCCTTGAGCATATCAAAGGCTATTTTGCAAGCATCATCAAATCTAAATTTGACATCCTTTTACAAAAGTCGATGAATGGGGTGAGCTATCTTCGAGAAATGTTTGATGAATCTCCTGTAAAAGCCTGCATGACCCAGGAAAGAACGAACCTCCCGCACACTCACGGGGTACAGTAATGGCCTTACAACATCAATTTTAGATTTGTCAACTTCTATTCCCTTTTTAGAAACTATATGTCCAAGAATCAAGCCTTGATCTACCATGAAATGGCATTTCTCATAATTCAAAACTAGATTTTTCTCAGTACATCTTTTCAGCACTTTGGTCAAATTAATCAAGCATTCATCAAATGAGTTACCATATACAGTAAAATCATCCATGAAAGCTTCAATAATATTTTCCTCAAAATTTGAAAAAATACTAACCATACATCACTGGAACGTGGCTGGTGCGTTACATAATTTGAACGACATTCTTCTGTAATCAAAAGTTCCAAATGGACATGTGAAAGTCGTCTTCTCCTCATCTTCGAATGCAACAAGAATTTGGTAGAAGCCATTGTACACGTCCAAACAACAATAATGTGATCTACCTACTAAACGTTCAAGCATTTGGTCAATAAATGGAAGTGGAAAATGATCCTTCCTAGTAGAAGCATTAAGTTTCCTATAGTCAATGCAAACACACCACCCATTCTAAACCCGAGTGGGCACCAACTCACCATCATCATTCTTAATGACTGTTATACTTGTTTTCTTAGGGACAACCTGTACCAGACTTACCCACTTGCTATCGGAGATCGGATAGATTACACTTGCATCAAGAATCTCTTTCTTTACCACTTCCATCATTGGAGAATTGAGTCAACGTTGTGCCTCACGAGTTGGCTTGCAATTTTCTTCCAAATGTATTCGATGCATGCATGTAGAAGGATTGATTCCTTTAATGTCAGCTATGGTCCACCCAATGGCTTGTTTATGTGCCCTTAAAACACAAATTAATTCTTCTTCTTCTGCTTTGTTGAGTTTATTGGAGATGATTATTGGCAATGTTTCTTCCTCACCTAAAAAGACATATTTAAGGTGTTTGGGCAGCGATTTCAACTCCAATTTAGGAGCCTGCACAATAGATGGTAAAAGTTTAGTGTAGTTGGTAGGTATCTTCATAGTAGAAATAACATGCTGAAAAGGTTTATTCCCATCAAACTCACACACAACCGCTTTCAAAGCATTGTTTACAACAAAAATTTTCTCCAAGTTACCCATGCTGTCTTAGTTTAAATCCTCACATAAAACAGTATTTAATTCATTTTCATGATTAACTGAAAGCATTTTTTGAACGAGAGGTTCAAACACATCAATACCACACATGTTAGAAACATCCATAGAGTGTTTCATTGCATCATAAACATTGAATTTCACTATTTCTCTATCAAATTCCATAGATAAAATACCATTATGGACATCTATTTTTGTTCTTGTAGTTATAAAAAATGGCCTTCCTAATAAAAAATCAGAAGAATTACATGATTTATCATCCTCCATATGAACTACAAAGAAATCAGCTAGAAAAACCAATTTATCTATCTGAACTAGAACATCTTGCAATATCCCTTCGGGATATACAATGGACCTATCTGTTAATTGCATTACTACCTCTGTTTCAATAAATGGACCAGCATTCAAGGATTCATAAATGGAAGAAGGCATTACGTTCGCTGATGCACCTAGGTCACACATAGCTCTTCTTATACCGACCTTACCTATCTGATAGGGAATAGCGAACATACCTCGATCTTTGCATTTAGGAGGTAGTTTTCTTTGAAAAATAGCAGAGACATTCTCATTCAAACATACCTTTTGGTAACCAGCCCACTTCTTCTTGTTGGTGCATATCTCCTTCAAAAATTTTGCATATTTGGGCACCTGCTTTATAGCATCCAACAATGGAATATTTACCTCAATTTTTCAGAAAACCTCAAGGATATCTTTCTCCTCCTTATCTTTCTTTGATTTAGCAAATCTCTGTGGGAAAGGAGGCCTAACAATTGATGCATCATGTTTATAGTCTGACTCCTTAGTTGATGGTTCCTCTTTTTCAAGTACTACAACTTCTGTTTCAAGTTCTACTTTTTCATCATAGGCACGACGTACTGGATGAACCACTTGAGGCAATTCCTTTCTGTTTCTTAGAGTTACAGCACTAGCATTTCATCTAGGATTCACCTCTGGTTGAGATGTTAACTTTTCCTGTGATTCCAGCTTACTTAATGATGTAGCAATTTGGCTGATTTGGTCTTCCAAGTTCTGAAACCTCGTGTTTGTTGTCTGTTAAAATTGATGAGTGTTAGTGATAAGAGATTTCATCATATCCTCAAGAGACGTACCTAATTTTTCAAAATTTTGTTGTGTTGGGGTTGATTGTCTTTGTTGGAAATTCTGAAAATTTTGTTGTCTACCACCATAACTGAAATTAGGGTGGTCTCGCCATTTGGGATTATATGTATTCGAATAAGGGTCATATTTTCTTTGAGGTGACCCAGGAAAACCCCCTATTGCATTTACATGTTCTTGATTATAATTTTGAAGCATCGGACACATATCAATTTGATGGTCTAGTTGGGCACAAATTCCACACACCCTAGCTGGTTGTAATTGTCCTACAACCAAGTTCTGAACCAAAGTAGTTAATTGAGAAATCTGAGATTCTAAGGAATGACTATTTACCTCATGAACCTTTCTTGAAGGTTCCTATGATGCTCCAAATTGTTGTGAGTTGGCTGCTATGGTAGAGATCAAATCACGAGCTGCCTATGGTGTTTTTGTTGACAATAGCTCCCCCACTTGCAGCATCCATCATCTTCCTCTCCATGGTTAATAGCCCCTCGTAGAAGTGTTGGATAAGGAGCTGTTCAGAAATTCCGTGTTACGGGCATGACGCATATAACCTTTTGAATCTCTCCCAATATTCATGTAAGCTTTCCACATCCTTTTGCTTTATTCCACAAATCTCTCTCCTGATTTTGGCAGCCTTTGATGCCCGAAAAAGTCTATCTAGAAATTTTTTTACCATGTCATCCCATGTATTAATTGTTCTGGGTGGCAAATAAAATAACCACTCTTTAGCCGTATCAGCTAGAAAAAATGGGAATGCTCTCAACTTTACTTGCTCTTCGGTAATTCCCTAAGGTTTCATACCGGAACAAACAATGTAGAATTCTTTGAGGTGTTTATGTGGATCTTTGTTATCCAAACTAGGAAAGGAGCGAAGCAGGTGTATTAAGCCTAATTTCAACTCAAACGGCATAGTGAGATTCGAATAATTAATACATAGGGGCATTTTGTTGAGAGGGGAAGTAGACAATTCTCTCAAGGTTCTATTTTTAGCCATCTTTAATGTCGTTTCAAACCCACTTTCTGAGTTGTCATCGACTGATTCTTCATTATTTTCTTCTTTTTTAATGTCCAAAATTATAGCTGGAGGAGCTAATTTTTGCAATTTAGCTTCTTTTCTTAATCTTTTCACGGTCTTCTCAATCTCTTGATCAAATTCTAAGCCACCTGCAGAAAGAGATCGTGTCATTCAAAAGAATTAAAAACCAATTAAAACCAATCCCCAGCAATGACGCCAAAAATTGATAAGTGTCAAAACTACCAATAATAATCCTACTTTTCTAAAAAATAAATTGTAATAGCAGCAAGTGAGGTCGATTCCACAAAGATTGGATGGAATTTTAATTCTTTCTTAACAAATAACCAAAAGTAAATGAAATGGGATTTATGTTGTAGAAAATTAATTTAGTGAAAAAGATGAAGGCAATGACTAAAGTAAAGGGAAGAAATCAATATTGAAGGATCTCAGCCAAAGGTATAATTTCCCATCTCAATTCAACATTTGATCATAGATGCAAAAGTACATTCTAACATTTACCAACAAACCGGTTAAAGTCACCGAAGATGCTTTTAATAACCAATCTTTCCTTAAGTTTTAAACCAATTAAGAGCCGCTTGTTAATCAGTCCTAATCAATGAATAACCACAAGAGACGCTCTTACGATTTAACTCACTAATTGCATTACGATTTAGAAAGACCTGATTCTAACTAACCAACATAAAACGCTTGGTCGATTTAAGTTAGATTATATTATTTCTTAAAATGAGAAAAGTGCCTGATCATACCTATTCACTCTAATGTGCCACTGACTACAAATCAAAAGACAATTACGGATCTATTGATTTTGTATGACAATATGCAATTCTCAAATTAACACAACGGTACCAAGCTGCATAAACATAAGAATCATATAAATCATGAACTTGTAGAAATAATATAAATGATGGAAATTAAAGAATGAATAAACCCAATTAGATCTCACAAATGATTGAATTGAAACTTCAATTATCCTTCAACTGAGAAAAAATAATTAGGTACTTATGTTCATAAAGAAAGTGCAGGAGAAAAAAACAAAAACGAGAGATCCCCCAGGCTCCCTTTTCTTTCCCAATAAATAGTACATTTTCAAAAGAAGTCCTAGAAAGATTAGGAAGCCTAACAACTAAAAGATTTAAGTCCAGATAATTACAATCCTTTTCTAGTCCCTAAAAAAATCTCTTCTCTAATGATAATCTCGAACTAACTCTGCTCCCAGTAAAAAACGCATCACTCCGAGCTTCAAGAAGTCGATCAAAACTCTAACTCTGCTGCCTAGGTTCCTTATGCTCATAAGGCCCTTGTATATGACAGTTCTACACCCTTCTGTTGTGCCCAAATCACAAGAATAGGTAGCTCCAAAGTAGACATAAAAGAAATGGTAGCTTTGAATGCCTAAAAATCTAATCCATACAACTGATGCCATAATTCTGTCGAGAAAACCAAAAACCAAGACAATAAACTAATTCTAGGAACATTTATGTCAAGATTCACACCACAATCATATAAATATATTCAAAATATGTGCTTTATCAATAGCAGCTCCATTTTCCAAATTGACAAAGAAGAATCAGAAATTTGTATGGACAGAGGAGTGCCAGAGTAATTTTGAGGAATTGAAGAACATGCTTACAACTTCACCAATTTTGACTTTGCGTTTGGGTAGTGACAAATATACAGTGTAGTGATGCCTCAAAAAAGGGATTGGGTTATGTGTTGATGCAAGGTGATAAAGTGATTGCTTGTGCTTCTAGGCAATTAAAGCCCTATGAGATGAATTGTCCTACGTATGATTTGGAGTTAGCTGCCATAATTTTTACGTTGAAGGTATGGAGACACTACTCATATGGAGTCACTACTAGGGTGTTTATAAACTAAAAAGTCTTAAGTATCTGATGAGGCAAAAGGAGTTGAATTTGAGACAAAGAAGGTGGTTAGAGCTGTTGAAAGATTATGACTTGATGATAGACTACCACCCAGGGAAAGCTAATGTAGTAGCAGATACATTGAGTAGAAAGTCCACTATGACACATGTGGAGACAGTGTACCGTCCATTGTTAAAAGAATTAGCCAAACTTAATGTGACATTGAGGCAAGTCGAGTCTAATAATGTATTGGCTAACTTTATAGTGAGGCCAGTATTGAATGAGAAGATCAAGGAATTGTAGGAACAGGATGAGTAATTAAGCAGGCTCCGAAAAGAGATTAAAAGTGGTAAACTTTCTGAAATAGAGATCAGAGAAGATGGATCAATGGTGGTAGGTAACAGATTGTGTATTCCCAATATGTTAGAGCTGAAGGAAGAAATTTTTTATAAGGCACACAATGCACCTTAAGCAACGCACCCAGGAAGTACGAGGATGTATTGAGACTTGAAAGAATAGTTCTGGTGGAAAGGAATGAAGAAAGATGTTACATAGTATGCTAAAAGATGCTTAGTGTGCCAGCAAGTTAAGGCTGAACATCAGGCACCTTCAGGCAAGCTTAAACCACTATCGATTCTGGAATGGAAATGGGAGAAGATTATGATGGATTTCTTGATAGGATTGTCGAGGACTAGCAGGAAGAATGATGCAATATGGCTGATTGTTGATAGGCTAACCAAGTGCGCATATTTCTTGTCAATTAAGCAGACAGATTTTTTTTAATGTATTGGCCAATAAATATTTAGATGAAATAATCAGACTTTATAAGATTCCAAGCTCTACAGTTTTGGATAAAGACCCCAGGTTCACCTCAAGATTCTGGGAAAGCTTACAGGAGGCTTTGGGAACCAAGTTGCACTTTAGTACAGCTTTCCATCCACAAACTGATAGTCAATTTGAAAGGACAATACAGATATTGGAGGCAATGTTAAGAGCTTGTGTTATGTACTTTAAAGGTTCATGCACTCAGGAATTTAGATGGAACCTTATGAAGCTTTGTATGGTAGAAGATGTAGAACTCCTATCTATTGGGATGAGGAAGGTGAAAGGAGGCTTTTAGGCCCTGAGTTGATGCAAATCACAGTTGATAAGATTAAATTGGTGAAACAGAGACCTAAAGCAACTCAAGAAAAAATGAAGAGCTATACAGATACACATAGAAAGGAGATGGAAGTTGAAGTTAGAGACAAAGTGTTTCTT
>JANIPM010000231.1:65234465-65244868 GCA_027478405.1 Erythroxylum cassinoides
AACCTCTATAAAAACAGTGTTTGATCTTCTTCCTTACTCTTTACATTTAAATTTGTTTAAGTTGTTTGTGTGTGAATTAACTTATGATTTTATTGTAGAATTACAAAAAGTTTAAAGATCTATTCAACCCCCCCTTCTAGATCGCTTACACATTCTTCATTCTTTTGCCTATAACTTCTTCCCTACACGTCCAATTGACATGGGACTTGAACATAGTAATACAGATTGTTTGAAAAAATCGAATTATAATTCAGTCTTTAAGATTTTCAATATTTGGATGGAAGTTGAGTATGGTGTACTATTCCAAGATGAGAACAATCCAAAAATATTTAGAGAATAACTTTCAAAATATTGAACCAAATTGAATAATTTTGGTGTCATTAGAAACTTAAGACTATGGAGAACAAGTTTTTAGAAGAAAGTGTTGCTAAATTACTTCATTTTCAGGGTCAGAAAGAACATGTAAAGCTGACCCGAAATGATAATTATGGAAAAATCTAAATTTGACCAAGGGAGAAAAGAATTGTCATTATAATAGTTTTATTGAGACATAAAACCTAAGTATAAATGATACTTAAGTGAGTTTGATATTGGATTGAGTATGTGATTTGAATAATGGAAAAACATCAAGGAATACCATTGAGCATGCATTGTACATAGTTCATATACATATTTGTGTACAAATGAGTTCTTATAATTGTGCAAAGTTGTAACGTATGTGCGATGTGTGTATTGCATATTGATAATGTGCAGGATAAACATCCGCATTCAGAGGTTTCCAGATTATGGAAGTAAATACTAATTTGGAGCGTACTGTGAGTCGACCTAGATGGTCTCATTCACTGTTTGTTATGTTTTAAATTTATGCTCTAAATTACTATTGAAATGAATTGTGATTGTACTGATTCCGGACACTAAATGTCTGAGGAGTTTGATAAATGCATGAATAATAATAGAAGTACTCCTTGTATGTAAATTAGACGAAATATGTGATTTCTTAAATTGATTGTTAAATGTCGGACCTAGATCCGAAGAAAAATGTGAACATGCATGTTAATGAAAAAGTGATACTCAACTTAAATATTAAATGCTAGACTTAGATCCAATGAAATGTGAAAATTGAAAGAAAGTGACTGATTGAGCATATATGATTTATGCATTTCATTACATGAATGCATGAAAGATAAAGACAGTTGTGACTGGAGTCGCCAGTGAAAAGGAGCTTAAAACTCGATATGTGATAATAACCTCAGGCTCAGTTGTGAATGTACCTAGTATCCACTAAAGGATATAGGACATTATCTGATTCAGCTCGATATTCACAAGAGATATGGGTCAGCTCAGTACCCACTAAGGGATATGGGCCAGTGAGAAAAATACTCGATCACAACAAAGTAACAAATTGAAAGTGAGTCTCATAAGCACTGCATATGCATATGAAAGTATGAATTAAATATTTAATTGATTTCTGAATATAATATGTGTTGAATGTGAAATGTGAAACGGATGATCAAGTGATATATGCTTAAGTGAATGTGTAATGTATGTGACTTGATTCGATAATTTGGTGAATTGTACGTGTTATGTGATTGAGTGAGCGATCAAGGATGGTCGCTCACTGAGTTCACGAAACTTATCCAAAATTTGCACTATTTTTTAGGCTCATAAGAGTTACTTTGTTGGGCAAACGAGAGTATAGCCACTACATTCAAGTAAGAGGCAGAGGTCATGATCAGTTTGTGTCTGTATTTATATTTTCTTATTTTGGTATCAAATTGAGTCTTCCGCAATTATTGTAACATGTATATTTGAATATTCTGCTTGTAATAACTTTCTAAAGTGTAAAGGTTTGTAAATGAGAATGATCTAGAGTGTAATAATAACTGTGCTTTCGATGTTTATGAAATAAAAGTACGAGCTCGAATTTGATTACTAATTTTTGGTTATGTGTATAAAAAAATTTGTACTGAGTTTTCGAGAGTTTAATTATTCTAGCATGCCACTTTTGTGGGATACGCACTTGGATATCATTCAGGATGTCGGATACGCGTCTTACAAGGGTGAGGTGCTACAATTAGGGTTAGGCAAAGATCTTCTTAAAGATATTTCCATGATTTTTGTTCCGACTGGATTCTCTTTGGTTCCTTAACTCCCCATAACCTCTCATTCATGTTTAAGAATCTAACTAATGGTCTTTTTTACAAAAGGTCAAGAGAACTTATATAACATATATTTAGTTTACTCAACCAAACATATACGAAAGGCAATTATTGATAGACTAAAAAGAAATCTAGCCTATAAGTAAATGGAGCCCAAAACAAGAAAGCCCAATAAATGTTTAACTAGAGAATTCGTGGATGGCAGAAGTATAGAACATGGAGGACGAACGTGTTGGGACTGAGTAACAAACATGATGGAGAGACATAGTTAAGTAGGCTAGAAGTTAATAAGTTACAAAAGAGATGCTTAAGGCTAAAGTTAAGAGAGTAATGGTAAGAAGTCAGTTAGAACGTGAGAACTGAGGAAAAACTACCTATATAAAATCCATAGCACCATGATACAAATAATAACACAAATTTTTCATAAAATACACAACAAAACAGTCAAAACACCTTGTTATTAATTTTCAGCTTTCTATACATGGTTCACTTTCATTATCCCAAATTCTCTTCGAAGCTTGTACTTTCCTTTTGTTTAAATCAAATCGTTCCTTACTTTAATACATTTTAACAATTTGATAGCCTAAAATTTCATCTTTTTAAGTTTTATAAAGCTCACTTATATTGTCAATAAGAAATTCAATACAAATTACAGGAGAATCCCTCCCTAATACAATTTGATAGCCCATTAGCTTTTATTTTTTAAGTTAAGAGTTTACTAACTTATCATAAGAGAATTTGGTACAATAAGAAACGAAGCTAGAACTAGCTTGTCTTATAATGGGGGTATTTTGGCCCCTTAATTGGTTGTCTTCATTGGAATTTTAGTTATGGTCCAGGTCAATGTTACAAATGAAATATTGGCCCATTAGTTGAATTTATATTTTTCTTATTTTTATAATTTATAAAAACTATATAAAAAGTCTTGACTTTCAATATAATTTCATTGATACATTAATAATATTTAATTATTAATCATTTATTTAAAATTATTTAAAATTTTAAGATAATATTATTTCAAAAATAAAATTATTATAACAGTTAATATGTACTAATTGTTAAGATATTATTAAATTAAAATTTTCAGAAAAAATTACTTGTTTGCATCTAAATCTTTAATTAAAATTTTATTCTTTTGAATTAAAATTAGGATAATTTATTAATAATATGGATGATATTGTAGGTTTCACATTATAATGTATTATTAATAATCATAGATCTTGCCATCTCTTAATATTATAAATCGATAACTCCCCATTACATATTCATTCTTAATCCAAATTTTATTTTGTGTTAATCCAACTATGTTTTCCTAATCGTTTTTAACATTTTGATAATATAGAAATATGATAAATTATTTATAAAGTCCGTGAACCTTGCAGAAAATTTACATAATATTATGTAAATTGCTTTGGAATAAATATCGAATATCAAAATTTTGTTGTTCCCTATTAGAGAACTAAAGTCTTGATGAGTAGAGAAATGATATTTTGCTAAAAATAGGTAGAGAGAGTGCATGATTTTATAGTTTGATGTTAAAGCACGAGGGTGGGGATGGCATGCACATGTATGGAGAGGTTGGAGAAGGTGGGGCATACTATTTTTGATAGTGGGTTGAGTAGAGATAATGGTTGCTCTTAGTGGGTTAATCATTGAGTAGGTTCATTGTGCAAGATTAGGAAACATAGCCATTGTTAACGATGCAGTTCTCCACATTATAAAACTTTTAAGATGCCTAGTTGCGAGTTGCTTCTTCACCATTCATTTCCTCATCCCTTGTCTATGGACAAGAAGACATGCTATTTTTCAAATGTTTTGACTTGTAAAAGATTATCAAAAATGGATTTCGTAACTTTGAGGTTGTGATTTTTGAGTACCATATCATTAATATGTTGTCGTATAATTGTATAAACTTGCTAACTTTGTGTGTTTAATGCCGTCCAACAAGCTTCCCATCCCCATATTCTATGACTTGGGACCCCTAGGTCTTAGTTTTTAGAAAAAGACTTGCCTTGTTTCTAACTTTATATATATTTATCATAGTACAAGCTCCTTTTTTTTAATTATTAATTAAAAGATTTCCAACTCATTAGGAGTTATCTTGCAAGATAAACAAAGGGTACGACGACGTCCAACCAACCAAACACTTCCAGCTATTTGATAACTTTATCCTCTCTTATCCCTTTTGCCATGGCAATTAAGAAAATATATTATGGAACCTTATCCTGTGCTTATATGTAAAATACATATAGTATGAGAATGCTGCACATATGCAAGCAACCGGCTTTGTTCAGTGTATTACTCTCTACAGAAGGAAAGGCTTTAATTAATAAAAAAAATGCAAAAGCTTTCAACTTTTGCTGAATTCGATAAGATCAAATTATGGGTTCTCCAAGTCGCATCTTCATGTTAATACTTATACATCATGACCAAATAAAAAAACTATAATTAAGAGTTTCAATACTCAAAAATTGAAATGAAATAAGTCAAGCAATATAAGATTTAATGTATGTAAGTCTTAATGAACTAATTTACCATGGTCATTCATATACATGGAAGCATTGTGCATGCGCATGGACTAAGATACAAAAGGATTCTTTGTTTGATTTAATTAGTTTAATCGAAAAGTTGTCAAATAATAAAGTGTGAAGTCTGAAGCGGGTCGACCAATGCCCCGAATTGCAGATGTCATGGTCGTGGAGGATGTGGCATCCTTATCCTCACCGCCTGTCAAAGCCTGTCGCCATCATCTCCAACTTGCAAATTCTCTTGGACTTTTGTCCAAGATCGTATTCTGTGGTTGTATCTCGTTTGTATGTACTGTAGTTTTCATGGCGGGCACATAGATTTGTAAGTGTTGGTTGGTGTTTTATACAAAGACTGGCTTCCTAAACCATGGGGAGTCATTTTCTCCCCTTCACATATGCTAGTCTTTATCCCATGAAGAAAAAAAGAAATACATCCTTCCTTTACAAGTTGAAAGGGTTGTTGAAGTAATAGAGATGAGTTACGTACCAAAAAGAAGTTTGATCTTATCATGGATGAAAGACAAAGACAAATTACTGAGGGGGCATATTGATATGAAATAATAAGAAATGGGGTCCAACCGAAGACATCCAATTCAATATGAATCATTCAATGTTGATCGATCCACCAACTCAGAAATCCTTGTAATCATCAAACCAAAATCCTCCGTAGTTACAGCTTGTGACACTATTCCCTCGATTGATTGTTGAAGATTGTTAATTAAAGCATTGACAAGAAACAAAGTTCATTTGGTGCGTAGCTTTGCAATTTGATAATAAAATAAAGTTAAAGTAAAGGTGTTCGAGTAGATATTTTAATCAAGTTTTGAAACAATTCTACAATACATAACTACACTATATATCACCAAAACATCTCCTAAATAAGAACAAAAATCGCCTATGTTAAGCTAGTAGACATCAACCATCAAAGATCGTATCATTGTGAGGATAGGATAATGGAACCAAGCGTGAAGCCGTAATGGGTAACTTGGGGGGACCAAGAAAGCTGGAAGAGAGAAATATTTTCTGCGTCCAAACAAAGGCTCAAATCACAATGAAACATTACAGAACCTATATCTGTAATATTCCGATTTGTGGGGTCCTAACTGAAACTGATTTGATTGAGTTTGAGGCCTACCTTAATCTCCCAAAATGATGGTTGTGGTGGTGCTTCTAAGACCTTTTGGGGTTTCCTAAGGGCTCAGGCCAATTAGATGGAATTTGTAGTACACAAGTTACGATTTATCTTAGGACGATTACGTCATGGGTGTACCATGTTGGATCAAATCATACGAGAAACCATTAAACTTTGATGGTGGTCAAGAAAAAGTACCGACTGACTGCTTTTTAACGAATGGCTTTCGTTTTTTCAGTTTTATTACAGGAGATCTACTGTCTCTAGACCATGTAGTTTTACTACCCCATGAGTACACTGTTGTTTTGCACTGAGAAACCTCCAAGAATCTGTGTCAAAAGGTGCTGTCAGTTTCGCCTGTGGTGACCCGTCCACTAAAGAGAGAGGAATAGAGAAATATCAAACTCTGTGGTGCTAATTGATGATAATAGTATAGTACTTGAGCCAACCCCAGTACAGTTCTCAGAGAAAAGGACAACCTAACTTTGCTTTCGATCAAAAGCCTGAAAATTTGGCAGAGCCGTGCCTCAACATGTTTGCAAGAAATGCTCTTTACCGTAGACTTTAAGAAGTCATTCATGGGAACAGAAACGGTCACCAGAGATTCCTCCGGTCGCCGAGGTCAAGGTTGAGACGGTGGAAAAACATTATCGCTTGAGAGTACGCTGCAAATGATTTAAAGCATGTTGATCCTTATATTGTGAATTATAGCATGACTGCCCTTTATTTTGTATCCTATATTCATTCAAAAGCTTGATTAAATCACTAAAATGAGTTTCAAAAACTTGGAAGAGCATATTGTAACCCTTAACATGAACCTTATTACATGCTCCAAATCTTACGTGAAAGAGAAATAAACGAAATAAAAATGAAAATATCTATTTTCGGTTTCATCACACTAACGAGGTGGTTTTCGATGTATAAACAAACACCAATCAACCAGAACTTTCATGAGAACTTCTCACCGGATTGTGGTTAACGTCTTTCCACAGTTTTCTCAATACGTAAACTCTTTTAATTGATCAGAGATTTCGTATACTTACAAATGATATGAGCAATTACAGGAGACTTTAACCTATTTATATAGCTTCCATATCGGAGTTCCTCATTACAGGCCCGATATAGGTCTGGTTTATATTAATTGAAATTTATTTTCCACCTAGACTTCGGCCCATTGATTTAGAGCATTTATTGGGTCACTTTAGTATCTTATCCTGATCAAATTATTTAACTTAACCGATAAGCTATTGCAAAACCGAAAAATATAATTAAATGTTGTCTAACTTTATGAGAAATGTAAAAAAATATCCAACATTCTCCCTCTTGGACAGTACTTAATTGCATTGTTGACTCAAGTTTAAAACAATTTAAAAACTTAGTTAAGTCACGCTACTATATTGGTACCAAGTTTAAAAATAAAAAAATCATTTGATCCAAAGATAATAAAAATCCAACATTCTGTCTCGCAAGGCTTTCGATACTAAAAGATATCAAACACACGTGTCATGTGTGACATAGGTTCAATATAATCAAGCATATCTAATACATTACTAACATGAATAGGAAAATGAAATGTGCAAACTAGGATGATACCAATATGATCTAATATGTATCATCTTCGTTTGTAGGTCTTGATTTCTCTAACTTTATGCTAAACTACATATGTTAAACCGCATCAAAGAAATCTTGTTTCTCACCGAATGCTAAACAGCATTAGTGAAAACCTTTATATTCTCTAATCGAATGTTAAAATACATTAGAGAACCTTTATGGGATTAAAAACTTATATCCCTCTATGTCACGTCAAAATTCATATATATTTTTACAAAATTGTATATGTCTAAATAATATATGCTCAAGGTCAATTTATATATATGCCCAATGACCTTTAAAATGCTTAAGATGGACATAGATCTTAAGACTTCCACATGTATTACGACTTTGCGCAAGAATAATTGTTACTGAGGATAAAAGGATTATCATTTATATACACAAACAATCATAATGTTATAATACATCAAAATGTGCAAAAATATAAGGAGCAAATATAACAATCCCTAACTAACGATGTCTAAGGACTTTAACACACCCATACCGGATATTTTTTTTTTCCGAAAACTAGTAGGCGAAGTCCTTTAGTCAACGAATTGGCTAACATCTCCTCAGTCTTTATATGCTCCACTTCAATATCACCTTTCTGAATCAACTCTTTTATGGTCAAGTATTTGATTTCCAAATGCTTAGACCATGTGATATTCTTATTGTTGTTACTAAATAACACTGTAACAAGTATCATAGTACAACCGAATGAGTCGAGCTACTGAATCTACCACAAATAACTCAAAAATCAAGTTCCTGAGCTAAACTACCTCTGTAGCAGTCCCATAGCATACAACAAACTTTGCATGAATGGTTGAGGAAGTTGCCAATGTCTGCTTGACACTCTTCCACGACACTACACCATCTGTCAACATAAAAATATAACCCAAAGTGGATTTGCTATCATCCAAACACGTAGTAAAATCAGAGTTCGTATACTGTATGAGGTTTAAATTATTGACTTCTTATATATTAACATATAATCCTTGGTACTCTTTAGGTATCTCAACACTCGCTTAACTGCATTCCAATAGTCTATACATGGGTTAGCCAGATATCAACCCATTAGTCCAACAATAGATGTAAAGTCTAATCTAGTGCACACTTAGGCATACATCAGGCTACCAATCGTACTATAATAAGAAACATTTCTCATCACCTCTCTCTCAACTTCATTCTTTGGGCATTGTGCCAAAGATGGTCTTTCACCATGAGAGATAGATGCTACAACAAGTTTACACTCAACTATATTAAACCTTTGTAACACTAGCTTAATGTATGCTCTTTGCGAGAGGCCTAATGAGTGTTGAGATATGTCCCGGTGAATCGGTATACCTAGGATAAAAGATGTCTACCAAGAAAAGTGCTTGGCCAAAAGTTGCTTTACCTCATACAACATGGTCAAATCATTTGACGCGAGAAAAGATATCATCCATGTATAATAATAGGAAGATAACTTGGCTCCCCCTGACCTTATAGTATAAACATCTTTCAACCTTGATTTTTATAAAGTCGAAATAGGTCAAAACCTCATTAAACTTTAGGTACCACTGCCTGGAAGCCTATTTCAACCCATAATTGATTTGGTCAACTTGCATACCTTATCAATTGCTCCTTGATCCTGAAATCCTTCAGGTTGCTCTGTATAGACCTCCTCATAAAGGTCACCATTTAAGAAAGCAACTTTAATGTCCATCTGATGTAGCTCCATGTCATAATGAGTTACTATTGACATTATCACTTTAAATGCATCCTTCAAGGATACGGGAGAGAAGGTAACATTAAAGTCAACTCCTTCTCTCTAAGTGAACATTCTAACAACTAATCGAGCCTTAAATCGCTCAACTTGACCCTGAGTGTCCTTTTTAGTCTTAAATAGCCATTTGCAACTGATAGGTCTGCAATGTTGAGGCAAATCAACCAGCTTCTATACATTGTTGTGTCTCATGGATTGCATCTTATCTTTTATCGCTTCCCACCACAAATCTACATAGGGTCCGAAAACGGTTTCTGTAAAAGTAACCAAATCCATAACATGTCCTATATCATATTCTTACTTACCCAAATAGAGTGTGTAATCCGATGAGATAGCATATTGTATCTCTCTAGTAGATCTATGTAACTGCATAGGTTTTTGTACCCCATGAAGCTCTACTTGAATAGGTATAACTTCCTATGCTTGCATAGGCATAATACTCTGACCTTATTCCAGGCCTGACTGCATGATCGGTGGATACGGAATAATTATAGTATCCATCTTGGTATCTCCTGAAGGGTGAGAGGGTCCACCCTTATCATGGACATCGTATTCTAAAAATTTAGCCTATGTGATTCCATTATTTTGGCCTCTCCTTCTCTACAATAAATTTTGTAGCCCTTAGAGTGATTGGGATATCCTACTAGATAGCAAAGAGTAGGACAAGATTGCAATTTTCCTTCATAAGGATTACATAACCTTACCTCTGTAAGGCAACCCCATACACAAATGTGTGAAAGACTTAACTTCTAACCTTTCCAGAGTTCAAAAGACATCTTAGGCACTGACTTATTTAGGACTCTATTCAATATATATAATGTTGTCTTAATGGCTTCACCCTCAGGCCTCATTTGGTTGGCACGGATTGTTGACCTGGAAAGTAATCTTTTTTTTTTAAATTTAAATTATTACGTTTGGTTCGTTTTCTGAGTAGTTAGGAAAGTAAAAACTTTCCTAATTTAAGAAAAGTTGTAGCACTTTCCTTGAGTTTTAAATCCTAACACTCCCTTGATATTTAGATTACTTTCTTCAGGAATTTAATCTAAAAAATACGCTTGCCATTTTAACCCTTCATTCTCTCTCAACTCTACGACAACTTTTTTATAAAACTCAACTTTCTCTTCAACCAATGTTACGAATGATGAACTAGACTTGGTATTGGATTGGTTTAATAATTAAAAATATATAAATTAAATATTATTTTATAAATAATAATTTTTAAATTATTT
>JANIPM010000231.1:65315730-65327641 GCA_027478405.1 Erythroxylum cassinoides
TGTATACCCATTATTTGTAATAGTGGAAGAAATATTCTGAGTTTTGTCCGTGGACGTAGCCCAAAGTTAAGGGTGAATCACGTTAAATATCCTGTGTCCATTTTGTTCATTTTATTTTTCCTTTTCACAAAATACACCCGCTGCACCCAACAGAAAGAACAACAACTACAATAAAAAGCTTAGGGTTGATTGATATATAAATGGGGCTTCAGGTTGTGCTAGATTATGAAACTTAAACCTGACTGAAGTTTGCTCAAATCAGACCTAACTCGTTAACTTCGAGTCATTATCAAAGATACGATGACTTATGCTACATTTTACATCACTTCAACCAATGTATGTTATTTTGGGAGCTGCAAGAGTACAAAATAGTGCCCTCTGCATGGTTTCAGTGTTTGAAGTACAAGAATCCCAAAGGAGAAGAGGATCTTTTTTTTACAAATACTAAGCATTTTACCACGACAGAACATTCTATGCAGATTACAGTGTATCTAAACATCTACAAGGTGTATGCAAATAATGAGCAAAATAAAGAGATGCATTTTCTAAAGAAATTAGGGTAAACACTCCAAGTAAATATCCACAAATCCAAAAATAATAACAAATTTATAACACAAAAATAATGCCAAAACAATATAATCACTAAAGTAGTCACATAAGAAACGTTGGATCTTTGACAATCTGTTGTGTTGTCCTTAAAACATTCACCTAAGTTCTTCAATATAGTTACACATTCTTCTTTTTCGGTCTCGAATTCAAGGTCAGACTCTAAAGCGAATAAGTTGCTTATATTTAAGGATGCTAAAGAGTTAAGCTAGATTTGGCCCGTCTCTGACAGAGTGCATTCTAAAAATTTAATCTTTAAATTCAAGTGAATATTTGATTAAATCTAATCTAATTCGGTGATTTTAAACTAGATCGAGTTCAAACTAACACTCAAATCATTGATCCCTAGATTTAAGTATTTGGATTTGTCCAGGTTATAGTTTGATATATTTCTTAAGTATGAAAACTTGTTTAAAATTCGCAATATACGTCTATCTTATACTCTTTTGCTTGTGAACATTTAGCTCCAACTTGTCGTAGTATGTAATCGGACTCCAAACTTTAGTATTAAAGTTTTCGATGTGCTAATTATTCATCTCGTAAACCTTCCTAGGATGCTTCATACTTAGCTCATTCATGACTTTTTCATACTGCTTCTTTACTTCCATATATCATTCTAAGTGAGTATGTCCATTTCAGGCCATTTCACTCGTTATCTTTTACTCTTGCAGGTTGGTCCATTGGTGATTCATACATAATTACTCATGAAAATGAGCTTCATCTTCATGATACAGTATCGTCTGCCTGTTGAAGCCCCTCAGGAAAGAAGGGTTAATAGCGAGGAACCGATGGTGAGGGTGACAGCAAGTTGTAATTGGACTGACAAGCTCGTCGAGGCCCAACAAAAACTACGAACTGAAAGAGAGAACAACACAGGCCTCGTAACATGACTGATCAGGAGGTAGTTCAGTTGTCTAATTCCAGTTTATCTGACAATTATATGCATCTTGCTTTCAGAATTCTATATATGAGCATTCAATAAATAGTCATCCACTTCACATATGAAGTCTAGAATGTATAATCAAAAGAAACAAAGTAACGATACCCTTTTCACTGGTCCATTCATGAGAATTCACAGACTATAGATTTGGTTAATCAGATAACAAGTAACGAACAGAACTGCTTTTTTCTTTTATTGTCGTCGTTCTGCCCATTCGGTTGCAAAGAATTGAATGCATTCGGTTTCTTCTTACGTACTATCAAAGTATATAGCTGTCCATCGCCTGTGGTTCAGTTTCCTCCATTTTGATTGCATCCTCTAATCCGAATCTCCGCTTCCACATAGAGAGCGTCTGGAGTACACCCTCACCTGGTCTTCATCACTATCTGCACGCTGATGTACAGGGTGTAGCGTTTACTCGTTAATATTTTAGTTTTTCCGTCTGCTGTAACCAAAAAAAACAATAATCCTTTTGACTCCTTAATAGGCTCTGGCAGTACACGTTCACTATCATGCACCTATGTATCGTTAAGCTATCTAATGTAGGACGTGGGGATCATAATTATTTATACATTGAAACAACACCAAGACAAAGCCAAACAAATTCTCTCGTGCTGAAACAAATATGCAAACTTTCAAAGGCATCATCCTTCCACTTTGTAAGTGCTTCTTCTATCATACACACGCCATTTTAATCATTTGAAAATATTTGTACTATTATAATAATCAACTAGAAAATAATTTCCATTAATAAACAAATTTAAAACGATTGATATGATAACAAAAATTGTAGTCTTTTGTCTTCATTATTAAGCAATTTTAAGACCATAAATCTCTTTTAAAGTACAAAAAAAACACATTGAAATGGTTCTCAAAAAATTCTTTGTTTTCTCACTTAATTGGTAGGCATTTATGGATCGACAATTATTTACATCGTATCTGTATCCATGATTATTTTGTAAGATGTTGATGTTTTTGATACAAGTTTATTCCCTCCCTTCCTTTCTTTCTTTAACGTGTTTCTTCAATGGTTCAGAATGACTCAGATTATATACATAAGCTTTTGTTTCTAAAACTTACCAACTATCATGTTGGTTCAGGTATGAAAGAGAGAGAGAAAGGGTCTTGGACTTATTTGAGTTCCATCATTAATACTCAATAATCATTATCTTGGTACTTTTCATAGGATTCAAATCTATAAGTTACATGGGATATTAAATAGTCTAACACTAATTACTAGTTATTATCAATATTATGAAAATCAGACTGGAAGTTAAATAGATAAGACGAGAGATATAAGATTTAAAACGACTAAATATTGAATAAAATTAAAGAATTTGAGTTATAATTGAAAGAGATTGTCAAATAATTTTAAGTTTCAATTAAAAATATTATTAAATAAAATTAATCGATTTATTTTAATTTTAAAAAATTTATAAATTTACACAAAAATAACCTATTAATTAATAAAATTTAATAAAATAAATTAAAATAAAAACTATTTAATTTAAATTTTTCACTTTTAAATCATAAATAATTAAAGACACCTTTGCGTGAATTTTTTTGTCGAGGTAAGAAGCGGTTGACCTGAAAAGGCAAAGTCCATGATTTCCTATCTCCACCATGCGAACGATGCCAAAGAGGCAAAGAAAGTGAAATGACATAGTCACTACCAAATGTAGTTGATGGCCAGGTGTCTACATAGCTTTCTTTTTTATCTGTGACAGGGACAATGTCCGTGTGCTGTGCCATGCCATGCCATGCCTATAATTGCCCACAGAAAACCCACCCCAACTTGCAACCCACCATCTCAACTTGTTCTTTCTCCTAGTTACCAATCCCTGTTAGGTACGAGTACCACCTATAACCATGAATTCAGGTTTTACATCGTGCTCCACTGATTTTAATTTTTTTTTATAATAATTGTTATTCTTTCAATTTTTAAAAAAATTATATAAAAATTAACCATAAATTCAATTATATGAACAATTAAATTTTTTTATTACAATTATATATATAACAAATATTTTAAGAGTTTAAAAAACTTAAATCAAGCAGAAAGAGACCCTCTAAACCTATGGTTATGAGTTGAGCCACTTGACATGATTTGATTTTTGGTATTTGCTTTTTTTTCCCAATAATTAAAGAGACATCTTTAATCAACTTTCTTAATTTAGCTAGCTATCCTTGGGAGAAGAGTGTTAATTGGAAGAAAAAAGTTTAGAGACAAGGTTAGGACACGAGAATACCAACCTCACCTTGCTTATGAGACATTTGGCATATAATCCGATACTTGGGACCCCGTCTTGAGGGGACCATGATCACCATCCACCTCTTTCTCTTATTCAAGCCTTTAATTAAAAAGCATCTTGCATATCGGCAATCGGTTTCTATAACATCTCAGTCTCGTTGAATTGATAAAACATAAACCCTAAAAAGCTGATCGTGTGTGATTTATCATTCTATGATCATGTCAATCAAACTCTTAAATTATCAAAACAATATTACTTTAAATAAAAGGTGAGCTTTAGATCAATCGGTGAGATTATTAATTTGTGACTAGCGGGAAGTCATATATTGGAGTTGTTGTTATTGTTATTGTGTATAAATACGGGCTACTATCTAAAAATTTTTTATTATGAATTTTTTTAGAAAAAAATTGATATATTCATATCCTACTTGTTAAGCTTACTGTTTTATTGATGAAATAGTCCACGATCTATTCAAATACAACACAAGTTCTTGTTACATCAAGTAAAAATTCGACAACTAATCTATATATAGTGCTCGTTAATCATACTAAAAGGGTCAATTTTTTCCTTGTGATTTTTCTCATCTTTTAACTAATTTTAAATCCAAAAAAGGCTGTGGGTCCATGCAAATCACACTCAAGTTACATATACTGGGTTCAGATAGGCTTTTAATTAAACTAAGCATTACAAATTATATATCATAATTAATTGCCCCAAAGCTCCATCATAAGGAATGATGCACATGCATGTTGATGACGATTTGATGGGCATGCATGCTGCTGCAGATGAAGATGATGATATTAGGTTATGATTAGACGAGAGACATAAGTGGCAAAGTTCCTGAATTTGTTCTTATCCGTAATAGAGATTGAGCCCCTCCATAGCCCCCCATGCTTTCCGTTTCAGTACTTTTTGTCTTCTTCTGTCTCAAAACCATCACTTATTTTCACAATATAATATATATATATATATACATGTATACTTTTCGACTTTTATGGGAATTATGTACGTAATGTCTTTTGTATTCTTTTCACTCGTAGCTCTTCCCTAAAATGTTGATAGAAAAGCGACGGCCTTTCGATAAGCTTTTGGCTTTCTCTCTTCTTTTTCTTCACTTATCCTCGTTCCTCCTTTTTCTTTTTCTTTTCCTGATATTTATAAGATTTCTTATATGAAAAAAGTAATAAATGAAGCTTTAAGAACACTAGGATTACGACAAGTTGTGCTTTACGATGGTGTGAAATCATACTTCTTTTGTCTATGGGTTAGAACGTTGTCTTTACAAATAAAATTTATAGCAAGCATAACATTAGGGTTCCTAAATAGATAGCGAAAAGACATGTAGGGATTTCTTTTCTCTTTTTATTTTTCTCCCTTGTTTTGGGTCAATTATGGTATACTTGTCTTTCTGAAAAGGGTTTCAGCTTTTGGGAGTATATGGATCCGAACCTGAGTGATGTTGCCAATACAATCTTTTCAACTTTCGTATAACTGTATAAGAGGGCTCGAGTTACCATGGGAATACTATTTCTCTTGTACAGGGAAAGCAAATCCATACTCACCAAAATTGTCTCATTTATACTCATTTTATAAATTTCTTAACTTTATTTATATGATGACCTATCCTTCCAGTAATATTCACACATCCTTCCAAATAAAATACATTTATTGTGTTCACTTTTCCATTTTATATTTAACTAAACTTTTCGTAGCTAATCACCACTTTGTTCTTTTTGTGTCCTTGTTACTGAAATGTCTCACCAATTAAAGGAAACCATATAATGAAGGTAACCACATAGATATGTCTTAACTATAAGTAGATTGCTCTATCCAACTTCCATTGGTACGAACTACATCCTCTTATTCGTCCACACATATCATTCCCCAAGTTAATTCAGCTACATTGTCTCATCCTAAGCTTTCCGGAACTGTTTTAGACTAACTATGTAGTTTACTTTTATACTCATCCATCTCTCTGAGGTGTAATAATACCAAATGCATCCTACCTTGTTTTTTGTCATTTAAATGTTTGCATCGCACAATAAAGACATTTAGTCATTTCAATACTTCGGTATAACTCATAATATAGATTATGATTCACGAGTTAAGTGCTACCCATGATACATTTTAGTTTCTACTTGTAGAATTGGCCAATCTGGCCATTATTTAACATTTTCATTAGCCTGGAATAGGATTCAAATATATATATTAATATGTCAAAAGTTCGGGATGAGGCAAAGAGTCAAAATTTGCATGTAGTCCAAGTGGTGTTACGGGATACAGATCATAATGAAAGGTCATTTCAAAAGGGTATGTTATGAACAGTAAATGTGATGAGATAAGAGAAAGAATGGGTGAAGAGACATGGGATGCATAATCTTGGGGATTCGACCGAACCAGAGACCGCACCCTAGTGTCGGTCTATTAGCGTACAAAAATGTCTACGAAATTAACAAATTTGAAGGAAATGACAGCTCCTCAAGTACAGACCCCTTAGCTCCCTATCAAATCCCAATTAAAGTAGGACTACTTCCACAGTACTGATTCAAACCCTATCTCTCTGCTCTTTGTCTCCCTCCTCTGTCGAACCCTTCCAACATTGAAAGCTGTACTCCATCTAAACATGCAGGGTCTTATTTCTCATACATTGTCCAATTCGATGCTCTCTTCGTTAACACATTTTTCATATGATTTTCATAACACGATACCAGCATCTTGTGTTTAAATTGAATCTATTGGCTGAGGTAGCTTGAGTAATTAATATAAACTTTGTAGATCCTTTGACAAGTGTGTGTTGCTTCTTACCTTCAATTCACATCGTTAACTCCAGTCCACTCGATCATTGAAGAGCACTTACGACATCGTGTGCATAGATTTTTTTAATGCAAAATGTGGCTTAGAAGGTCATGATTGTGTTCGAGGAACAGAGAGTCGAAGTTCTATTATTGTGTCATCGACCCTGAAAACGTGTAACGAGGAGGGAGCAAGATATGGTCTAAATCTCAAGCTTTTTCTTACCTGGGATTAAAAGTAATGTTGTGATTAATTTAATGCCTTCTCGATGTATATAAAATTTTTAATGACTCGTCAATTTTAAGGTCTCGATGCCAAAAGGAGCTTATGTGGAGCCTGTCTAACTAGTCAAGACAACATTTGTTTTATGTTTACAACAAAAGCTAGCAATGGAAGAGTTGAGATCAATGGCACTTAACTAGTCCAATTCCCATTTTATTCCTCGAGCCACGCCATCCACTACTACTCGTGTTAGTTATCTACAAATCTTAGGTGGGTCAACTAGCTAGAGCTCGTCAAAACCCTAGTTTGGTCTTCAACTGCCATTAATAATATTCTAAATCACTGCCATTAACAAATAACAAGCTTGTTATCTCCTCGTTCCCACTAGACAAGACAAATGGCGAAGATCATTCTGAAAATGTTTACCTGCTTGTTAAATTTTCAACAGATTCAACTGATCATTGCCATGCTTGTGTAGTCATAAAAAACAAAAGGGGAGGGTTTCGAATTCTTGCACAGGTGTCATTTCTTAATTGCACATTGTTCCAAAGTTTTCTCTACATGCACGAGACGAGACATAGCCTAATGTAAGGATTCAATGTTTCATAATGGCCCTACAACGTTAGGTTGTGCTTTGTAGCCATTATTCATGTTAGTATATACAAAATAGGATAAAATAGCATGTACGGATCATAAAGCTACATTACAAAAAAGGGGAACAAGATCTTTAGCTGCCGTGATCATCTCGAGGCAATTGTCCTGGCATTTGTCTCTTAACTGTTTCTCATTTTGTTTAAATTATCGCCTGGGTGAAACATGTTAACGTGATAATCGTCGAGAACCCATGCTCTTCATCTTGGCTAAGTGACATTATTTTATTATAAATTACGTTAAAAAAAACTACTTGAACATGATCTCCTGATATTAGGGTTTCTGTTCAACCAAGCTATGGGTCATAGTACGCTATGGTCCTAGTACTATGACCCTAACGACACTTTTGACTTTTTATTAGCAGTTGATGGGAGGAATTTAGAACCAATCCTCTAGGAATAAGCATTAGTTGCTTAAACGATCTCTCTTTACTGTTTTAAAGCTTGATCACTGCAGAAAATGGAGCATGAAATTGGAACAAAAGCCAAAAACTTCTCAAGAATCATGTGTTTTCAATTATGATTATCGCGCCCCCATCATCTCTTCCGTCATCAAATCATCTTTTCTTCGATTCGATCAAAGCCTCGTTAAGTATAATTAGTCCACAGTTAAGAAAGATTCTGAGCCAAAACTGGAACAGGGGACATATTAGCTCATCAACAAGAATTATTATTAGTCGAAGTTGGTCAAATAAATCTGGTCCCTCACTTTTTTGGCTAGAGCAAATCGATGTCGACACCAAATATCTTTGATTCCAAATGTAATGGCCCCTCGACAATCACCTAGACAAAGAATAATATGATCATAGGTGGATTCTTAGTATAATTTTCGGAAATATATATATAAGGATTTGTTTAATGATGAGTAAGAATCTCAGTCACTTTTCTATTACATTGTTTCTTTATTTTCATTGTTACAGCATATTCTTTCTAATTTTGAGTCTTTGACTCGCAATCGTTTGGATAAGAAATTTACATTGAAGAAACTTAATAATGTAATTACAATTTGTATAGTACAATCATATCTACATTTACTTAATTGAAATTTATTATAGTAACTTAAAATCATAATATAATTTTTAATTTTTAATTTAAAACTTTGATTTATATTTTTTTTCTCCTCTTCAAACTGAATTTTTTAATTTATTGTAAATATACAATATATAAATACAAAATCATTTGGCAAAACTGACATAGTGGTGATGATTTCTTCACCCGATCGAAACTCCAGATCATGTCATTCTCAAAGCTCTCTGAAGCATTAAATTGTAATCCATTAAATTAATGTAGCAATGAATTAATCAAAGTCACCGTCTTCCTCGTCGTCACTGCCATTGCTATGGTTGTTTTGACATTACAATCATCGTCATATCATTTCAGAATATTGTGGTTGTCACAGCCTTCATCGTCACTTGCAAAGGTGCATTCCACTTGAAAAAAACTTCGTCTGTTATTGTATACATATAATTTTATTGGCAGGTAATGCCTGCTATCATCTAATGTAAGAGACAATAGATGTTAAACTATCTACTTGCCTGATGTTTGTATTCGAGACTCCAACATGTAAATAGCATCATCAATTATAAAATATCTCGTCCCGATCACTAGGGAATAATTATATATGTGTTTTGGCTAACCTTTTCGTTAGAACATACAAAGATTACACGAAGATGCCTGGGTAAAATGAAAAGGAAATTATAAAAGAAGGTGCATGAAGGGAGGATAATGTAGAAAAAGTGCCAAATGCCAATGCATGAACCCCTTTTTGTCTTTAATCAACTTGAAGAGATGGAGGTATCAAAGTCCTCCCAAATATGCTTGGATACTCCCTAATACTAAAAAGAGTTGAAGAATATACCAGAAGTATATATGATGTTCAATAACTTCCCTAGTTTATATTTTGAAATTTTAAATATTAATTGTTTGATACTTAATTACATCAATTAATTTCTTATAAAACTAGACATTGAAAGCAAATATATTCAATAATAATAGTTTAAAAAAAGAGAGAATAGAAGATGTCGAGCTTTTCATAATCAATGCAGATTAAAGTATTACACCTTTAAATCAAATAATTGCAATAGACGTCATAGGAAAATTAATTAATTTGAACCAGTTTATTCATTTGCCAATAATTCATTTATTCAACACTTTTTGTCAAATCTATACAAAATTAACAATCCTAAAGCAATATTGCAAAATTAATGGATCCTATTTTAAAAAAAAATCGAAGGAGAAAGAAATATACAAAATAAACAAAATTCTCCTGCCAAAATTGTGAATCTAATCAGCACGCGGATTCTGGAAAGGTCTAGTAATACGCAATCTTATATTTAAATAATAAAGAGACAACTAAAATTGCAATCTAGCTTAGTTATGTTTCTAATTCTTTAAACCCTAATATGAGACTTGATATTAGTTACGATATTCTTTCTTTTTAGTTATTTATAAAATTTACCATAAAATTATGTAACATGGATAATTATGATTGGAGGCAGATAAATAGTTTTTAAAAATATTTTTTTGGAACATTTAGAGATGATCTGCCCTTTTAACGAAGAATTAAGGATAGAGGAACGTTGCAAACATTCAAGACAGAAGTTTTCTAATGACAATTATTGCAACTTTCTAATTGGAGAGCAGTCCAAATCAAACTCTATAATCACATAACAACCACAAAAAGACTAACTAAGATAGATTTTTTCAACACAAGTACCCTTCAAATGTAGGGTCACGATTATGTTCTTAGTCGCGTAATTTAATCATAACATATCTTTCATTCTTAATTAGTTCAACAATCATAGAATATATATTTGTTAGATCCACTCTTAAAATAAACCATGTCTTCTAAGTATACTATACGTACGTTTTAGGATATATTATATAATATCATCAAAAGCCAGACTTGGAGACTTTAGTACTAACTTCTGGTGATTTGTCATTGGCTTCCTTTCATTTTCCTCTTTATATAAAACAGCAATAATTCGTATTGGGAAAGATATATTAGCGGTAATTATGTTGTTGATCATTTCAAGTGGGACCAACTTGATGATCTGACCCAATTAATAAATAGTTAATGTGAGAATGATGAAATGAAACTATTAATCAACAATAAAAACTTGAGTTAAAGTTGTCGTGTTATGCTTGCTGTTCAAGACCAATCATTCCTCCTCTTTTCTGTTAGCATGCAATTGAACTCTCCCCATCATTGCCAAGTCACATTAATTATTCTTTAGTACAATTTGGACCGACTATGATCCTTTTTCTATATTATTATGTCAGTGTTTTTTTTAATAAAAACTTCAAATAGAGAGAGCAATATTAACGTTTAGTTAAATAAATAACTAGTTATGTCAGGGACAGATTTTATGTGTCAAAATATGTGTATCAACCCTATCTTATATAATCATAACCATTTATTTATATGAGACCCACATAAATAGATAGCTAAGATTAAATGGGACAGAATTGGTACACATATTTTGGAACAGAAAATTTCATGCCAATTATGTCAGCCTTTTGATAGTAAAGATGAGGATGAGGAAGTACATTATTGAAGAACTTATAATCGTCAGCATGTCAATGCCATATCGTATGACTGTTTATTATATGTGATAATTTACGAATTACAAATTTTAATTTAAAATTTTAGTAATTTAATAACTCAAATTTAAAGAATAAATATAATAAAATTATGTTTCAATCTATGACAAGATTTCAATAATTCAATAATAAACGCTTGCCTCTGTGATAATTTCCCCAACTTATTGGAACCATATATGGTAATGACATTACTCTTACGGGGTGCCTAATTAATGAGTTTAGGATGATATCATTTTGAAGACATTATTTGGCTTATGATATGTTGATACAAACAAATGTCAGAGCCTTTTTAAAGAGTTATTAAAAAGAAAATGTCTCAATATACTTGATTTCAAATATTTTTAAGTTGTAACTGAGGGCATAAATTAAATATAATTAATTAAAATATTAAATTTTGACATAAAATAACAATTTAACAAATTATTTATTTATCAAAAATTTTAAAAAACTAATTATTATCATTAATAATTATTTTATCTTAGTGATTGTATTTATTATTATTTCTTCGCTATATTTATTTTCATTTCTTTTACCAGTGCTCTATGTGAACTAATTACTTCCTTGTTTTTATTTTGCGTACTTGAAGGATCAATGGAAATGTGGCCATCAACCTTAGATTGGACTAATTGTATAGAGTTGCATAAATATAATTTTGATGTTGTTATACTTAATATTCAGGTTTAAGATGTCGTTTTGTATTGGTTGATTCGAAACGGATGATTGATTGTATTAGGATTAAATATTGATTAATACTTGTTGGTACAGAAAATTTTGAAAAATAGGGACTTTTTTACAAAATTTGTAAACTCTCATTCCCTCCCTCCCTCTAGCTTCTCCCGTCTCCC
>JANIPM010000231.1:65338019-65349720 GCA_027478405.1 Erythroxylum cassinoides
AGGAATAATACAAAATGCAATTTGAATCTCATAATTATAATCACATTATAATTTCTAATTGCATAATAATTATTCCATGGATTTTATCTTTATGATTAATAATTAAATAATTAAAAATACACAAAGATAAAGAGTGCCTTTTATTTAATAAAACAAATTTTTATACAATCAAATGTACAACCATAATTGGCTGCAATGGTATAAACCAACAATAACTACACTTACCTCACACCAATCCAAACAGTCAATGCCCTCACATCCAACAGGGGGTCATGTTTTATCTGGCAGAGGGCATGCCATATCACCAATGGCTCCCAGCTTAAGCTAGTTGCAGTTTTCAGTACATCACTGACAATCACTAGCTTAGCTTTCATCCAGTGACGCTGAAATTGGTGAATATCCATTTCTTCAATATCTTTGGCTCTTGGGTTGTAGAAATAATTATCATTAGAATCTTCTTGAGATGCTGCTTTTAGCAACAAAAAAATGTCCAATTTTACATGATCATTCGAGTTAAAACACAGACATCCTTCAATAGGAGTCCCAACTATGTCCAGTTCATGTCTTTTAGTAATATCTTCTACTCTCTTCACTAACTCTGAAACACTTGCTAGAATGTCGTCCCCACATGAGCAACTGTGCTTTTGTCTTCATTTGCTTGCCACCTATTTTTTGTCTCAGAAGGATCCTCACAAGGAGTCTCAGTTACTACAGCAGATGGTTCCGTCAGTTTCAGATATCCGCCATGTAAACAACCATGTCCTAGATTAACATACTCCATAAAATCATCCCCACCACCTTGTAGGCATCCATTGCGGATCTCTTGGCAACAAGTAAGACAGAGATCACAAAAACACCTCAGACAACTTCTATGATAATCAAATATAGAAGTTTTGCAGTTGTCATTGTGTCCCCAAGTAAAAGAAAATAATAAAGGAAAATTTTCAACAATGAATCTTACTTGAAGCAATGAAAAATCTCCAAAATGTTCCTAACCTGAAGAAGGCCTTACCAGAATATGCGCTCATTCACAGGACAATCAGAAAATTTTACATTCAATTCTGCAAGAGGTACCCCTGCCCAAAATAACAGTCAGCATTTGATGTAAAGGAAAACTAACATTTGAATCCCTAGATAATAACTTGAGCAGATACACAGGGCCATTTATAGGTGGACAGAAATGTATAATCTACATTAAACATAAAAATGTAATTGGGTGCTCAAAAATAGAGTTCCTAAAAAACATATAAACTATTAGGCAGGCACTGGTTTGGTAGATTGGTTTGATTGATACTTCAAGTTTTGCTCTAACAATGTTAATGGGCTTCAGTGCAGATTCTGAGGCTAATACCTGGGGGCAGGGGAAGATAACCAATCTCAGACTGAGGCTGCATCTTAGCGCATCTCACGACACACAAACCTAACCTATCACTTTCATCTAAATTCCAGGAACCTATATTAAACTTCTTTTTGACCTACAAATAATTGATTAAATGTATATTTCTCAGTTGAAGGGATTTTACATTCTAAGCATTCAACATATATAGGCCATCCTCTAAACATTGAAAAAAATAAAAGGAGACAGAAACTGTTTATTTATCAAATTGTACGAAAACTTCCTTATACAAGTCTCATTTGGGAAACAATAAAAAATTAACCGTATGATTGCCTCATTCTCTCTTTCTGCAATTTGACCTTCATCTATACGCTTCAGGTGTGGAAGTAGTAGTTTGAGAAAATATATAGAGTTCTGTTGAGTTTGTTCATTACTGAGTTGAATTTACTTTTTATAAAGGCTGCAGCCATTAGCATATCATCAAATACATGCTTAAACTTGTAATGTGAAAAACCATAAAGCACGAATTCCTAGGTGAAAAATGAACTTTATCCCAAACTTCAGATGGCTTATCAATATGCAGGCAAGACTTACAATTCCCACAGAAAACTGGACAAGCATCACCAACCTCTGAAGTAAATCACTTGCTAGTATAGTTTTTACGAACAATATACAAAATGCACAAGAAGGGGGAGTTGAATTGTGTATTCTTTTCATGAATACAAGCCCCTTTGATATTTCTTTGAAAACTAACTTTTTTCAAAGCTATTAAATGAATATAACAATGTTTATACGAAAATATCTTCGTTATTAAATTGCAAATAACTTCTATATACTTGTAAAAGAACAATAGAAATTAAGGTAGAGAGTTAGAAAATGGACACGGCGATTTTATCATGGTTCACCTCAAACCTTGGGCTACGTCCAGTCCTTAGAATTCTTCTGAGATTTCACTATTCTTCTCGAAATGTACAAGTATTCTTTCTCTATAGAGCCTCTTCAGGTCTCTTACACCAAGTATTATTTTCTCTCTCTTAGCCTCTTTAGGCTCTCAGCTTTTCCTTTCTCTCACAAGAAAGATATTGTGAGCTTTGTTATAGTAAAGATAGCTCTCGTGTTTTGCATAACGAATACAGAATTTTTTGTAAGTAATAACTTGAAAGCTAAAATATTGCTCAGTCTTCGACTACGACTAATATTTATAGCCTAAGTTTCCAACTGCTTCTTGCTTCTTACTTCTTGAAAATTGCTCCTTGCTTCTTGCTTCTTGATAATAGCTATTCAGTGGAGCTCTGTAACTAACTCAAACTGACTATCCGTCCGATGTACTATAGTGTCTTCGTCTTCGTATCATCTGTGTTTTTACTCTTCCTTCTGTGTTTTCTTCACTCTGTGTTTTCTTCCTTCTGTGTTTTCTTCCTTCTATATTTTCTTCACGCTTAACACACTTATCAAAATAGTTCATTTCTTTCTAATATTATTATTATTTGATTTTTACCAAAATTATTAGAAATAAAGTCATTTTGACTTAACAATCTTCCCCTTTTGATAATAACAAATAATCATAATTTTAGAAAGATAATCGCGTATCATTTATAAGAAGATATGCAATTGTGAAAAATTGTAAGTAAGCAGTACTATCTTCTTTTACTTCTCCCATTTTTTACTTCTCCTTTCTTCTATTCTTCTTTTCTTCTCTTCTCCCCCTATTTGTTATTAATCAAAAATCTTCACCGTATGTAACATCCCATCACCGATGGGAAGGGTAAATTGGTCATTTGGGATGGGTTAGGCGTATGTAAACATATCTCGGCATGTTCATGCATCATATGGCCTCTATATATATATATGAATGGTAATTTTTGCACATGCAACATGATTGTACATGCGTTCATGACATTTCCCGGCATATGTGTCTATAAATATAATTTTGTGAAAAATGTGAAAAATGTGTTTGAAAAATTGAATTGGAGAGATTTATGTGTATTTTACATTTTTAGGAAATTTTAGAAATTTTTCTGAAATTTTTCGGAGAAAATTTTCGTACCAGAAAAATTGCTAAGTGGCGGATTGATGGGATTTTTGATACTGAAAATGACTATCTAATGGCACTAGAAAATTAAATATATGATTTTAGGATTTATTACTTTGGGCCATTGGAATTTGGAGAGAAATTGGAGTAGATATTAAATTGTTTTTGGAAAAAGACCTGAAGAGTGCTTAAAATCAGGACAAGTGGCAAGTGACACATGTCACTTGCCTACTTAGTCTTTTTATTAAAGGTTATATAATTAACCTAAGCTTGGAGAGTCTTCCACGACACTCTCCTTGGAAGAGTTAAAAATCTCTTTTAAAAACAAATTCTTCCTCTCAACCGTGGCTCCTCTCCTCCTTCTTCTTCGATGGGTTTTTCTTCTTCTTCTTCTTCTTCTTCTTCTTCTTGTTAAGCTCCACCCACACAAGACCCTCTTCCTTTGACTCTCCTAAAACAGCCTAGCATAAATTTTTCTTCTTAAAGAAGATGGTGACCGTAGGTGATGAAGAGAAGTAGAGGTTTTGATGTCTAGGTGAAGAGTTGAAGCTTGGAAGCTTGTTTAGGTAAGAATGAAGTTATATGTTCTTATTTTGGTAGTTAGAAGCATTTATTGTGATTTAATGTGCATTAATTTCATGAAGCTTAGGGTTTGATTGTATGGGTATGTTGCTTCTTTGATTGATTGATGATTGGTAAATGATGAGATGTTATGTTGTATTAAGTTGTTTTGAGGTGGTTTTAATGATGTTAAATGATTAATTTTTGAAAAGGGAATGGTTGAGTATGTGTGCTGAAATTTTGTGGGTTTATGTTCAAGTGAAGTTCTTGATGAAAGTTTGGCTGATTGAGTGATTAAAATGTTCACTCAATTCATACAACTCATCAATTCACATAACATATATTTTCATGGTTGCATGTTTGATCACATTTCTCAATTTCACTTGAGCACATACAATTTGATACATTTCATTCGGGTGAGTGAGAAAAGAGGTTGGGATCAGTTCGCGTCTGCATTAGTGTCTGATAAGAATGTATTTTCTGAATTTTTGTACAAATAATTGGGTCATGTTATAAAGTCAACAGACTGAAAAAAATGTATTTATGAAAAGGGCCCTCGTAGCTAATGTATGATTATATGTTCATTGATTTCCGCTTCATGTATGTTTGTGTTTCAAAAATTTTTTTTACTGAGTTTTGACTTAGTGATGTAGCACGCCACCCTTGCGGGACATGGACTCGAACATCACCATCGATGTCAGGTTTGGGTCGTACGGGAGTGGGGTGTTACATTTTTATTTACAAATATAAGATTTATATATACAACATATATTTATGTCAATGGAACATTTCTTATTTTTAGATATTTTGATGAAAATATGTTGATTTGGTCTAGGTGTACTATATTTAAATTAACAATAGCATTGATTAACTGAAGGTCCTTGCAGAAAGTAAAAAGAATTTCAAGTTCTTCTTTTCAAGAAGGGAGGTTTAGGAAAATTCTATTTATTGCAGCTCTTGCTTGATCGTATCATCGATTGAAGATAACACATCATCTTAGCTGGGTTGGTGTTCGGTTTTATTCGTCAAACATGGCTTGTCGTTTCGGGGCTCACTCCCAAATGTTAGTGGTTCCATTTCTGTCAATCAAGGAATGCAAGCAGCCAACTATGATAGTTGTCTCTTTTCGACGGTAATGATCCATTGTCAACTCCTAAGATCCGCTTTTTAGATGGTGAAAAGGGTGAACCCAAACTCTTTTTTCTGCCTCGAGTGACCACACGAGGGACAGGTCCTGAAGCGAAGGACGGGAATGAGCGGAGGTTTTCTTTTCTAAAAAGTTAGCGACATAGTTGATAGCCGGTTTTTTATAGGAAAGTCTTATAGTCCTTTTGTCTTACTGAAGCTCTCAACCAACTATTTTTTATTTTGGCCATAAGCACGAAAAAATAAGCTCATTTGTTTACCAGTCTCTGGTATAACATTATGAATAGATATGATGTTGGGTTATTTACAAAAAATCTCAAACTTCACTCAATTTTGTAATTATAATTCGAACTTTAAAAAGTGATAATTAAATTTTTAATTTTTCAATTTTTTTCAATTATAGTCCAATATTAGTATCTATGTTAAGTTTATTGACGTGATTTATCACGTATTCTATAAACCTTAAACATTTATACACGTCAGACCAAATTAACATAATTAATGAACTAAAGAGCTTAGTGTGATGCTAGAGTGAACAAAGTAGCTTCGTGCAATGCGAGAATGAAGGGTTGTGCAAGAACAAATGGCAACTTATTTGATTTAGGGATTTCATTCCCCAAAATAACGTAGTTTTAATGATGTTATTAAATGACATGGTTTTTGTAAATTTTCGTTGGTTATGTTAATTTGGTCTGACATGTATAAGTATTTAGGGTTTCTGAAACATGTGGTAAGCTATGTTAACAATCTTAACAGGGCTACTAACGTCGAGCTATAATTGAAGAAAATTGAAAGTTAGAATATTTCATTTTCACTTTTAAAAGTTTGAGTTATAATTACAAAATTGAACAAAGTTTGAGCTTTTTTGTAATTAATCTTATAATATTTAAATATGTTTAGATAGAATATAATTAGAGATAATTAGATGTTTATTATATATTAACATTTACTATTATTTATTTTATGATATGATTATCGAAATGTTACAATCTTACTTAATGGTATAATAATTACTTAAAGTTTAGTAATCCAGTAACATTTCGTGGGCGAATATTTACTCTTTCTATTATGGATAGATACAAATTTAATTAGGTAGACAAGATCTTTAAAAAAACTCAAAAATTGTTCTATTGTTGTCTTGAATCTGAGATATATTTTCACGATGCTCATTTTTCTAATTATTAAATGATCCTATTCATATTGAACCTGATGCCTAAGTAGTTTGTAGGCCCGTTCATAATATTTTATGTCTTAAATAAAGTAAAAAAAGCTCATAATTTGCTTTTTTTTGTTGTTTATGAGAGTTTAAAGCAGACTTTTATAAAAAATAAAAAGAGACAAAATAAATTTTATTTTATTTTTCATCAAAGGGAACCTTAGGTGAGTGCCTAATTTGTCCTTATTTAAGGTTGAGCCTGGTGATTTGGCTAGTAGTCAACTAAGAAATCTTCAATAGTAATATGGAAGGGGTTTTTGAATAATACAAATAACGTATGGTTTTCTCATATGAGGAGAGCATTTCAAGTAACTGTTGAAATATAACTGTATTTTACGGCAATTGTTGCATTGATCTTTAAAACCTTAATGTTCTTTTGGTGGCTGGTTTCATTATCAACCACCAGAAAAAGGTGACTCCGTTTATACGAATAAGACTTTATTAAAACTTCAACTAGGCGTCTTTCTGTTTTCTTTTTCTTTTTTTCTGATTTGAGGGGCTTGATCAGTTTGTGCACTATTATGATCTCAAGATCTCTTAATTAAATTTGCTTATTCAATGAGCATTGAAGACACACCTCCTAGTACTTAGGAATGCTTGTAAGAGTTGGTGGAGCAGTAGTGTTAACAAAGTAAAAACAGTGACGATGATCATGAATGATGGAGTTATGATAATGGGGATGATTATAATGATGAATGGATGTGAATTGGGGGAAAAAAAAAAACCGGAGAGAGGGAGTAAAAAGGTAATGATTACGAATGGGGTCTCATGATGGCAACGCCTCCTTTCACAGAAATTAATGATTAAAACTGAGAGAGAGAAACGACATCCACGACACTGCGCAGCCGCAGCCGCCATTTTCTCTTTTAGGATCCTTTTAATATCCTCAGTTAAGATTTTCCGTTCCTTGTTCACTTAATTCTTTAATTTTCTCTAACTCCTTTTGTATTCCCATTTTAATATAGTAGTAATCATTTACCATAACTGATTAAGTGGTCTATTATTAGTATTAGAATGTACAGTATTAGCTTTTATATTGAGAAATAGTAAGTGTAAAGAGACAGAAGAAGAGATTGGAACTTCAAAAGGCAACTGAATTTTAAAAAAGAAGGATAAAGATATGAAATTGAAACCAGAAAAATGTATATTAAAAGAGAAAAGTCACCATTCACCAAGTCTGCAAGTATATATATATATATAGAGAGGCACCACAAGAGCACTTGTACCTCTGCAATGATGAATCACTCACTAACTGAGCAAAGCATCAAAATCAACTCCTTCATACAGAACTGAGTACAGAGGCAACTCTTTAGCTTCGTAGACGTCGCTGTTACTCTTCTCCCCTTCTTCTGGGTTTTTGTTCCTTGTTGTTCTTGGTATACACGTATATTAGGCGTCTGTTGTGGAGTTATCGTGATGATTATGTGAGAAGAACTGATCAAAGATCTTATCTTTTTTCTCCGATTTCTCTAATTCCAAAGTTTTCCTATATAGGCCATCTATTGGCTTCTTTCTTCTTTCGCACGTTAGACATCTTTTTACCGTGTTCCTGCTTCGTGGGCTATCTCAAAACCTGCTTAAAGATTTGATCTTTATTAGGGAACTTGAATCATCTGGGTACATTTGTGCTGCTGGAGGTGGTTCTTATATAACTGTTAAGCACATATTGTTAAAAGTACGGTAATAATATGGCGGTAGAGCGATCATCATCAACTTCATCGTCATCGTCGTCATCATCATCGTCGTCGTCATCAACAACAGGAGGACTGATAGTGGTGAGAGAGTTTGATCCAAGAAAAGACCGAGTGGGTGTGGAAGAAGTGGAGAGAAGGTGTGAAGTCGGTCCCAGTGGGAAGCTCTCTCTCTTCACCGACCTCTTGGGTGACCCAATTTGCAGGGTCCGCCACTCTCCTGCTTTTCTCATGCTGGTACAGACCCTCAAAACACACTAACTTGTCCTCTTTTGTCCTCTGTATATAAATTTCTACACCACCCCTTTTAATCCTTTCTTTTTCTTATCACTTAAACAAGGTTGTTCTGTTCTTCATTTACATTAAAATCTAAGACAACATACATGTCGGAGCCTGACCCAAGTTTCATATGTGTGATTGGTATTGAATATAGGTGGCTGAGTTGGGTGGAGAAATAGTGGGTATGGTAAGAGGTTGCATCAAAACCGTTACATGCGGGAAAAAGCTCTCTCGCAATGTGAAAACCAACACTTCCAACTATCACAAAGCCCCTCTTCCTGTTTACACCAAAGCTGCTTACATCTTAGGCCTTCGTATCTCCCCTTCTCACCGGTGAGTGCTTACCACTCTTTCGCAATCATTGGCGAGTTGTAATCATAAGAACAATCATTAAACCCTTCTTAACTCATTTCAACCATATTTAATATTGGTACTTTGTACCATTTTTTAATATATAATTCGGATTTTTTTTACCCTTTATTAAATCTGTTATCTGTTGTAATCAGGAGAATGGGAATAGGCCTGAAGCTAGTAAGAGAGATCGAGGAGTGGTTTCGCCAAAACGGCGCTGAATATTCCTACCTGGCAACTGAAAACGACAACCAAGCTTCCGTTAAGCTATTCACCGACAAATGCGGGTACTCCAAGTTCCGTACTCCCTCAATCCTGGTCAACCCGGTTTTTGCTCACAGAGTCGCCGTTTCAAAACGGGTAACGATCATCGAACTTGCCCCGCACGACGCCGTGCTACTCTATCGTCGTCGCTTCGCCACCACCGAGTTCTTTCCGCGCGACATTGACTCGGTTCTCAATAACAAGCTCAGCCTGGGGACATTTCTGGCTGTGCCACGTGGCAGGTATGGGCCCGGGTCGTGGTCTGGGTCCGATGGGTTCTTGGCCGACCCGCCAGAGTCGTGGGCCGTACTTAGCGTGTGGAACTGTAAGGACGTGTTTATGCTGGAGGTACGTGGCGCGTCGCGCATGAAGCGGACTTTCGTCAAAACGACGAGATTGGTGGACAAGGCGCTGCCGTTTCTGAGGTTGCCGTCGGTGCCCGACGTATTCAAGCCGTTTGGGCTTCATTTTATGTACGGTTTGGGAGGCGAAGGACCACAAGCGGTGAAAATGATGAGGGCATTGTGTGCGCACGCGCATAACCTGGCCAAGAAACGTGGCTGTGGGGTGGTTGCTACGGAGGTGTCAAGTCGCGAACCGCTGAGGTTAGCAATTCCCCACTGGAAAATGCTATCGTGCGCCGAGGACTTGTGGTGCATCAAGAGGCTGGGGGAGGACTACAGTGACGGGTCTGTCGGTGACTGGACCAAATCACCCCCTGACTCGTCCATTTTTGTCGACCCTAGAGAGTTTTAATATTTATTTTCTTGTACTAGTTACTACCAAATAGCCATAAGAAGAGAAGAAAGACTATAACAGTAGGAAGTAAAAGAAAGAAAGGTGCCTATCCTATTCTATTTTGGGGTCTTAGTTCTTAACTAATGGAGGATTTTGGGATAGTGGAAAAAGAGGAATGAGAAGATATGGGCTTTTGTCACTTATGGGAATATCCCCCCCACTTTGGTTCATTTCTCCAACTTTTTGTAAATGGATGTGGCTTTTTAGATCCTCTCTTACCCAAACATAGCCTTAGTTTTCAACGCGGGCATGGTCTTCATCCCTTTTTTTAGCTCAACTTTTCCTTATATTCCAAACTCTCTTAAACGGTTCGCATGGTTGAGATGAGAATTCATTTGGTGAATCAGAATATCCTCTCCTTTGAAATTTATATATATGCATATATCTTTTGACGCTCAATTAACGTAGAATCGTCTACTCTAGACGTTCCCATACTCTAACCGGACGGATAGAGAGGTAGGGAAGTAAATCATGATTTACTCAATTCCTTAATAAAATAGCTCAGTGTTTAATGCACACAAGGAGTCATCATATTGGATTAGATGAAACTTTCATATTGTATCACAGCTAGGGCTCAAATTTGAGACTCTTGACATATCTTTGGATAATTAACAACAATAATAAGTAGCGGGATATGAGAAGATCTAGTAATACACGAAATTTGAAAAAGATTTAATAATATAAACGAAATTTGAAAAGATTTAGTAATATAGTAAGAAATATGCGGGAGGGATATGAGAAGATTTAGTAATACACGGTATTTGAAAAGACTTAATAATATGCGAGATTTGAAGAGATTAAGTGAGAATTGGACCACAAATGTTCTTTGAGAAGATTTCAGAGAAGTCTTCCAAGATGGAATAAAATTTTCAGTAAGCAGTTGCTTTATGTGGATCAAGTTGAAGGATTCTGTATTTGTGGGCATGGATTTAATAATAATGATAGAAATTGACTGGAGATTTGGCCGTGTTACAAAGCTCTTTAGAAAGTACTTAATTAGTGGGAGAGGGAAGTGTAGAGGGTGTTGAGGTATTTTGGTCCTGTCCTTTTCCTCCACAGGGTCTCAATCTTCTTTTTTTATATCCTTAGTTTTGGTCTCTTTGGTTTGGAACCTATGGACCTCGAGCAGTGACATCTTTCAAAAACCCATTATACAATAAAGCCAAATTGGGGTAGCCTACCTGTTCTTTTCGTTTAAGACACGTGGGTTTAGAACCAACCCCAAAGCCATTAGTTACCAGAGCTTATGGTATGGTTACTTGGTTAGTCATACTTCAATTCGCACAAAAGGAGATCAAATATGTGTGAATTGACATGCAATCCTTCACGGGGATTTTTGCAGTGGTGAAAGATCATAGGAGTCATGAGTGACATGGATTTGGTTTTGTGAATGCTCTGCTCCGGAGATTCTGACTTCTGACAAGTATTTTTCGCTCAGTGATAACCAGCTGTTCTCTTTCAGCTCCAAAAGTCAATCTCACCACAATTAGCTCAAATTCGATTAAATTATTTAATTGTAAAAATTATTATCTTGAATTTTTTGTTTTCAGAATGATCTTAAATATTTTGATTTATTCATTATTTATTAATTCAGTTTTACTAAAATTTGAGTTATTTTTTTTCTCTTATCAGGGTATCCATCGGTGGATTTAATGACTAATTTCTTCGTTGGTTTGTTGGCACCTCATAAGGTAGGACAGTTGATTCAAGGATTTAAAGCTGCTTCATACCTAAAGTTAAAGATCGAACCCTTAACCTTTGGTTAAGGATAGATGAGTCCCTTCCACTCAATCACACCCCTTAGGTTATAAAATTTGAGTTATTAATTATATTATTAAAAACCTTAACTAAATATTATAACAAAGACAAAAAATAAATAGATTGAGTATCACGTTGAAGATTTTTCTCTCAAATTCTCATGGTCATTATTCTTATCTCAACTATTTATTTATACTAGAACTCTGACTTGAGACACGGTTAGGACAAAAATGATGATTCACATAAATCAATAGTCGAGAAGAGGTGAT
>JANIPM010000231.1:65363379-65374436 GCA_027478405.1 Erythroxylum cassinoides
GTAGCCGAGACTTTGATGCCTATCCACAACTCCCACAGCTTCTTCGCTGCACGCAATTTTTTAAACAAAACGCTGTCGTTTTGTAAAAAGACAGAATAAGACAGGGTTATTTGCGACAGAGGATCTGAACTCCTATCTTCAGACCCCGAAAATATTTAATTTGTGACGGATGAGTCATCGAAAGTCTCACCTAATTTGTCCTAAGCATATTCATATGCCCACGTTATCACATTAAAGAGTTTGACACATGGACGTCAACTTCCAAGTTTTATGATTCCAACTCTCTCGTATTTGACAAATGAACAAAATCCAATGAAAAGAAAAAAGAAAGTATCAGCCTTTTTTTTTGTTATATGTAGAAGTTGCATTTCTTTTGATTAAAAAAGCATAGAAATTAAATAAAAATTATGTTTTATGATGAGGTGAATGTATAAAGGTAGACATAAAAATCACATTTTGAAATTTTAAGTTTAATTTTAATATTTTATTAAGTTCAAATAATTCATTTATACTATAAAATTTATTGTGATTGACCCTCAAATAATAAATTTATGAATTTTATTCCATTTAAAGGTATAACAAATATTTTCATATAAAGGGGTGAGTCCTAAAGTAACAGTTAAAATTGTTCATTTATGAACATAAAATTACATGTTCAAATCACAGAAACAGTCTCTTCATAAAAAAATGTGTACATTATAATCTTCCCGTATTTTTTTAAAGAAAAATGTGTACATTATAATCTCTCTGTATTTTTTTAAAGAGTCTTATGTATTACGTATGTTAAATTTTTGAAAAATATTTTCGTATTGGAACAACTAAGTTGTGGGCTTAGAGGCTCAAACATGGGCCTCATTTAGTAGTCCCTGGATTTCAATTGTGCTTCAAAGTTCAAACTACTAATTTTCGTCTTTAATGAATTGGAAATCCAAAAGGTTAATTTAAATCTTGATGATGCCGACTAACACTGTACTCATTATGCAAGCTAATTCAACTTTTGAAATTAAGGAAAAACTGATATTTTGATGTCTCCTCTTCGAAACAAGTCTTTTTTAACTTTTCTTGAATTGTTTTCAACTCATAGTTCTCTGTCTGTTAACTATATTTTGGATGGCTAATTTTCTCTGCAAGGAATAATCAGATATTAACTTACTCTATGTTGAGTTATTTTATTGACAAGAAGATATAATTGAGACTCTAAAAATCAACATTCAGTGTATATGATATATATATTTAGTTTCAGTTGTTGATAAGATAACAAATTTTTGTAGTTAAGACTGCTATGAGATAGCTTTCCTTGCAAAGGATCTAATTTGTTCATGTACAATGTTCTTCACAAAGATACAGTGGTTGTTCAGAGATTTCTTGAAATCAAGTTCAGTCATGAATGAAACATACTTTCTGCATTATTATCCCGATTCCTATTTCAAACCATAAAGATTCTTCTTTTGTTGACATACCATCTCTTCTTTTCCTAAGATTTGGAACACTTCATGTTGTTCCATATAATTTTTTTCTTCGAGATCATCATGAAAGAATGTCACGTTGTTCAACCTTCAAGACTAGGCTAGTTGCTAGATTAAGTATTACTTTAATGGATGATATACCCTTTTTTTTTGACAAAATCCCTTTAAACTAATCTAACATTATACCTTACTATTTTCTTATATTTGAGCTTATACGCTTATACAAATTTCAAGTCTTTTATTCCTCTAAGTAATTCTATTAGATCGTATGTGTGATTCTCATGTAAAGATTGCATTTCTTTTTACATGGCTTTCTCTCATTTTGCCTTATGGTTTTCGTCTATAACTTCTTTATAATTTTGAGGCTCCCCGGTCAGTGAAAATCATCTCCTTATGTATAAATTATCTTAACAATTTTGGATCTAGGCTTCTTTGACTTCTTTACGCCTTCAATGGTTTAGTCCTCAAAAAATATATCATCTTTACCTTCAAAAATCTTTTAGTTGATAGGATCTCACAACTGATAGCTAAATTCAGTCTTTGGTGTCCCAATGTAAATGCATTGCATAGTGTTTACGTCAAGTTTAGCTCATTCATCTTTAGAAATGTGAACTAATGCTTGACCTTGACACCCAAGTATTTTTGAATGGTTGTAAGAAACCTTCTCAAGCTTTCTCTAAGATATTTCCATCTAAAGGACTAATGGTGAAGGAGTGATAACATTGACCACGGTCTTCATGGCCTCACCTTATGATGACTTAGGTAGCTTGCCGTGAGAAAGCATACATCAAACTATTTCTTCAATGGTACGATTTATTCTCTCGGCAATTCCATTCAATTATGGTATATTGGATGGTCTCTTCTCAAGTCTGATACCATATGATCTGTAATATTCTTCAAAGGGACCGTATTACTCTCCACTATTATCTGGTTGTATATACAAGCTTACAAACTGTGTTATGCAAGGATCAAGACTTTTATACAAGTTTACAAAATGAAACTGTGTTATGCAAGGATCGATCTGACATTTTTCTTTATTCTACATCTTGATAATACCAAAATCTCCACGTCTATAAGATGAGAAGAAACTTTTATACGGGTTGACATGAATGGAAGAGCTATATTCAATAATCAATGAATCATTGTTATAAGTCGATTAAGTCAATTTTCAATATAAATAAAGAGAACATCTTCCGTTGTAGCCACAACTATGGTTTTTTTTTCCTTCTTCTTTCCTATGTTCAATATTATCTAACATAACTTTTCTGACCTTTTTGTCTATCTATCTTAAAGATTCAGCATTTAGATTTTTTAAGGCATGGCTTATCGTGATGGTAGAAAGCATGGCACGGGATTTTAATCTCCCTCTTGATTGATTTTGTGCGTTGTTTCTTAATTTCTTGTTTCTCACTTCTTCTCGATCTTTAATGACATTTGCCTATGGATGCTCTGTGGAACTGTGTTCTTTCTTTCTTTCCCCCCCATGACACCGTTCAAGCGCTTAATCATATTTTGGTCATCTTTGTATTCTAATTTCACCAATCATCTAAGAAGATGTGCTTTATTGTATATCTTCATAATTTATATGCATTTGTGTAATTCAACACATATTTAAACAAACTTTGATGTATGTGTTTGCAGATCATATCCATGATTTTTTGATTCAATAATGTCCGTTCATTATCATTTTTTCCTGTCTTTTCGCAATTAGTAATTGGCTCATGTAAATATTTACAATACAAATATTCCACCATTTTTAGCTTCTAATATGAATAATTTTATATTGTTAACTTGAACATGTCACTGTCATGAGGGACTGAATCCTCCGTCTTGAATTACACGAGAAAATGACTCCTCTAAATATAATAATATGAAAGTTAATGTGTTCCCTCTTTATATGATTAAAGTAGACATTTAAAATAATAAGAAAGTAAGTCGGGAAGTAGAAGTAGAAGATTATAATTTTTACATGAAAAAATCTCAAAACATAAGGAAAAACTACGAGACTATAGGGCCAATAAGACTTCTACTATATTAAAATCATATTACAACAAGAATCTTGCACATACAATTTTGTGAAACATACGCTCAAGTTTAAGAGACATAGATAACTTCTCAAACTTCTTCACTCTAAATGAATTTATCTTTTACTTGTAAAGAACTTAAGATACACACCTCTTCTCCTCTATTCATAGGACCTCTTCTCCTCTATTCATAGGAGGCTTTGTGAAGCCTTTTGAAATTCTTTAATTAATGTTGAAGTTTTTTAGAGTTTGAATAACATTTTCTCTCTAAGTACTCAAGTTCAAATGGTTTTGATCCCTCAAAAATTCCAACCAAGGAGAATGCAAATCTAAAAATTGCATAATTTCTCCTCCAAAAATAACTCCTTAGGAATTTCTAATGAAAACTCCAACCAAAAAAGATTGTCTTCCCCATGTTGTGAAATTCTAAAACTAATTTATATTTGTTATCTCATAATTATAGAAGTATCCAACAAATCTATATATAATTATTATCTTTTAAATGCATTTGATACATTTTTTAATAGACATAATATCATGTAAATTAAATTTTTTGTTACTGTTAAGATATGTGTAAAGATATTTTGGGCATTATTTATGGTTGAACATATTTAATTATTTGAGGAATATCATTATGATGAATATTCTATCTTATGTGGGACTCTTTGAAGATGAGGTTTATTTGAGATAAAAATCCTAGTCATGATAAGATTTAATTGAAATCAAAGGTTTTGGTAATTTTTGGACTCTTCTTGATAGCCTATTTTGGGAGATAATGATTATCTAAGGTAGCTTGATTTTTGGAGATATCATTGACTATTTTGAAACTGCAGTTTTGTTGTGTTTTATATGTTTTATGAGCTAATTGTGTATATTTAGACATCTATCTGTTGCAAACTTTTCTGAGAATCACGTCACCTGGGCTTAACCGTTTTGGTGCTACGTTTTTTTTGGATGGTCCTGATACAGTTTGTCTTGGATTGGACAGTTTGAATTTTGAAACGTAAGAGGTTGTTAGATTCATATCCAAGGTGACATTACTTGCATTAAGTGGGGCTGGTCATATCTACTCATCTACAACAAATCCTCCGCAAATGGAGTCATTAATTATCTGAATGAATAAGTGTTAAGAAAAGACCTTCACTTAGTTTTGTCTGTATGGGTGATCGGTTGAAGTACTTATCACCTAAATAGTGGCTACAGTAGATGGAATAACAATTGCACATAGAGCTCAAGTTGTGATATCCAATATGAATGGAAACGTTTATTTTGTTGGTGATTTTTCAGATTGGGTAACTACGTTTTCTGTCAATTGCGAGGGATTTTTTGGCCTGTTGATGATAGTGGTTTTCATATGAAAAACTTCCAGTAGCCTTGGTGTTTTTGCAGGTCTTCGTGTATGATGTTTTCACTTGAAAGACGTTTGTTTCGTTAGTAACTTTTCAGCTGTTGTGCGTGGAAAGTTTCAGTGACAATATTGAAGCTTCACGGTAGATTCTTTTGATGGACAACTTCTCATTCTTTCGTTGACAAAGCTAAATTGTTAAGGAAGTTGTTTTCTTTCTCCAGAGTCTTTATTTATATTTGTTGTTATTTCAATGACTTGTTATTTTATTTTCATCGTTTATTATCAAGTACTGTTAAGAAATCCTCTGTTGAGGATAATACGAGACGGTCATACTATTGGGTGTAATTTACTTTCACGGGTAATGAGGACTAAAGATAGTGTCAAGGGTTGGGTGAGTTGGCTCTATAATGCCTTTAGTAAAATTATTGTTGTATCATAGGTGAAAGTAATTAAACTGGGTGCCCCACAGACGTAAGCAAGATGTGTCAAACTGCGTTTCCAAATCTTGGGTGTTGATTTGTTTATTTTATATTTAATTTTTTTGTTTTCGTTTGTGTTAGAAACAATTGCGGCCGGATCAAAAATTTTGCGAAACTATTACATCCTTTTTGATTTATAATTAGTATCATAGCAGGTCACCAAATCAAAACTTGGTGCAGATCTGCATTTTGTAAATATGGCTACAAAAGAAGGAGCATCAATCACTAGGTCGTCACTATTGGATGGTTCCAATTATCCTACGTGAAAATCATAGATGAGAGTCTTTATTCAGGCACAAGGAATAAAAACTTGGAACTCGGTTTTAAATAGATAGACATATCTAATGACGATTGATAAAAGGGAGAAGTAGTGCTTAAAGATGCATCTGAGTGGACAAGGGCTAAACAAGAGAGAGCGCTTGAAAATTCTCAAGCCATACATGCTATATTTAGTGCAGTTGATGAAGGTTTCTTTGTCATAATATCAGCCTATGAATCGACAAAAGAAATGTAAGACACTTTGCAAACTATATATGAATAATCGAAATCTGTGATAACCTCAAAACTTCAGATGTTGGCTATGAGATTTGAAGAGTTGAGGATGGATAAAAGTGAAACTATTAGAGACTTCCATAAAAGACTGCGTAACATAGCAAACCAAGCACATCAACTTGGGAAGAAGTATTTTAACTTGAAACTGGTTAAGAAGACATTAAGATCGCTACCTTCGAGGTTCATACCAAAAACTACAGCAATTGAGGAAGCTCATGATATCAATGAATTGTTGTTGGGTAAGATAACTAGGATTCTTACCAATTTTGAGATGAACTTGTTCAGGGATAAACGAGGGAAAAGTAAAGGATTGGCACTGCAAACTAAAATCAGTAAAGTTGTGAATGATGTAAAAGATGAATCCGATGAGAATGAGGATCTGGTATTATTGACAAGAAATTTCAGTAAGTGGTTGAAGAAAATGAAAAAGGTTAGACCCAAGTTTAGATATAATGATGGGAGTTCATTGAACAACAACTTTAAACAATAAGCTAAAACTCAAAAGAGTAAAAGAAAAATGAAAAAATTTCAATGTCATGAATTTTAAGGCTTCGGATATGTACAAACAAAATATGCTATCACCTTGAAGAAGAAAAAAAGGAAGTCTTATACAAGTAATTAGAGTGAGAATAAATTTGGAAGTGAGAATGATAATGAAGGGGAATTTGTGAGCAATAATGTTCTATTAGTTGCTTTATACAACAGAAGTCCAGTTGCTTATTTAACAGCAATCAAGAAGGAAGAAACTGACAATGAAACTGTAGATAAACCAGTCCAAAATTTCGAGAAAAACGTAGATGAATTAGTATAAAGTTCAATTTTAGATTATGATAGTAATGACAGTGATTTGAATTACAAGAGGGAGGATATTTGCAAAGCTTATGAGTTAACGTATTCTAAATGGGTGCAAACGTGCAAGAAGAAAGAAAAACTAAAGAAGGAAAACTCCTCTATGAAGAACATCATTCAGGATTTAGAGAAGAATTATTATCTACAATAAATGAGCTTGATGAAACAAAATTGAAGCTAGTCAGTATGGAAAAAGGGATGAGAATGTTAAATGGAGGTATTAAAAAGTTAGAAAAGTTGCTAGAAATTGGTAAGATTAAAAGAGACCTTTAAGGCATTAACTATAAAGGTGAATGTTCTAAGTCGAATGATAAGAACAATAGTACGACCAAATCTATACAAGGAGAAACTTCGAGGAAGAAATGAAAATTTATACCTACATGTCACTTTTGTAGGGTTATTGGGCACATAAGGTGAAATTGTTACAAGTTGCTACAAATGATTTCAAAGGGGTCAAATAAAAAATATAGACATTTTTTGTTAAACTTTCAGCAGCAGCTAATGTTACCAAAGCAAATTTAGGTTACAAAGAATCAACCTCACACATCATAACAGACATGCAAGGGAGTTAATATTAGAAACTGTTGAGATCCAAAGTTAGTTGTTACTAGAAAAGAAATCAACCAGACATCTGATGAAAGAGATGACGAGACGAGGAATAAGGCCAGGTTTGAATTTCTTTGAGGGGTATGGGAACTGTGTGCTTTACATTTTTGAAGTATTTTTTGATGTTGTTTCTTTAAAAAAAGGGAGGTTTGAAGGAGTTAACTTCTAGACTTTTTTATTTTTTAATTTATGGGCTTTCTAAGGTTCAAGTGATTGGTATGTGTTTGAATTTTTATTATATGTGAAAATGAAGCTTTGTTTGATGTTTTGAAAGTTTTGCTTTTGGACTTTAATTCACGAAGTTATATCAAAAAAATGTTGATGCACAGTTGGAGCCCTGTAGGAAGAATCAAATTTTCTATTATTTGGCTTTTCTAATTTTATCTTGGTTTCTCTATATCGTGGGCTGTATGAGTTTGGTAATATGCGCTCATATGGTTTATGTGAGGAGGAGATTGATTAAGTTTGATTATGATTCGTTGAATGCATTTTTGGGGTTTCTAAATTTAATGAGTTGTATGCGGATGGATTTGATGTAAGTAATGATATGTTGGCTAATGTTTTGACTAATAGTGAATTGTTATCTTGGTGTGCTTATGATTCTTCCATTACACCTACTGCCAATTTTTAAGCTTCTTTATTCGCCAATATTGATTGCATTGAAGACATTCTTCGTTTTGGCATTGTTTATTTTCATTTGATATAACTGTTCAATTCAGGGGGAGATTTCAAGGTATCTCTGTGACTATTATTTTTTCTTTTTAGCATCTTTTTGTCCCAAGGGGGAGAATGGATTATTGTTTATTCGGATATTTGTCAAATGTGTATTGAGAAGTTATTTGAAACTCGATGTTCGATTAAGAGGGAGTTACGACTTGACGTTATGTGTCCAATTATCCTCTTAAGGGCAAGTTTGATATGTAACAAATAATGCCAAAAATGGAGAGATTGTTAAGATATGTTGTCACAACCCGGTACTACATCAGCCACATGACAACTATCACATACCCGAGCTAAAGACACTCACAGTATCCTTAATCTGACTATGCAAGGCTAACTGAATATCCTTTAAAAATATTTGGACAGCACAACAGTTGTATTTTCAAAATCCCAAAACTCAATCAAACACCTGCAATCAGTTTTAAACGCACTTCTATATTCACATTAAAATTCTACCACAACTTTTAGACTTTTAAGTCCACTCAAAGCAATCTCAACAACAATACCAAAGGTTCATACATAAGGTCTTTTACAAATAATAAGACAATCAAGAGTTAATTTATAAAATCATAAAGCATATTAACATAACCAACCTAATAACAATAGTTCATGAGCCACTATGCAACAAAAGTATAAAACAGAGACTACCCACGTTCGATAATGCCCCGATAATGTCTAAAGACCGCACGATATATTCAAAGCTTCAAGTTTACTAAATTAACCTGCATGGTTGGAAAGCGTAGGGGATGAGTACACTATGTACTCAGTGAGCAGGAAAAACATATATCGCAAATAGAACTCGATACACACCAAGACAGTGTAAGTAACCTATGAAGTGAACATACATAACATAGAAATACATAGGCCTAGCCTATGACTCAACGTATACTGGCTAGGAACCACACAAAAACAGAAAAGCATCACATTTATAAATCAAATATTGTCAGGAAAACAAATATCAGAATAGGCCAAAACAATCATGTGTGTCACCATTAGTCGGCCAAACTAGTGTGCACACCCACCGATTCTCGATGTTGGCTCGACTTTCATCCATGGTGAATCCAGACTACATTCAACAAGATCGTCATGATCCTAGGTGATGACCTCATCGGTGTCCAAACCCTAGGTGTGGAATTACCCGCAAGTCCCATAGAAAAGTGTTGATACGGAGACTCGACTTTTATGTACCAGCGTCAAGGGTACAGGGATCGCTTAATCTGTTATGCCTAGCACACAATTGGCTAATCGTTACCTCACCAATCATAAACATCATATACAAATATTAAATACTAAAATCAAGTAAGGCACCATGCTTTTATTTATCGGTTCAACCAATAAAATGGAATCTTGCCATGGCTCTAAGCCAAAAGAGAACACATACACGCATCATACATGACTCGATTTTGTATATGTAAATTTCAAAATATTATTTCATGCAGTAAAAGTCATCTTTTGCACTCTAAGTGCAAAGTTGTTCAAAAATGTAGTTTTAGAAAATAAAACATTGTTCTTTTCACATTAAGTGCAGGTTTGTTAAAACAATATCATTTCTCAAAATACATAATAAAAACATCAGTTTCACTCCAAGTGCAAAGAGTTATTCAAAACAATGTCGTTTATTAAGTACACAAGTATACTAGCATCCATTTGAGATTCAATTTTACTATGCATTACCTAGGTTCAAAATTCACATACAAGTCATCATGCATTTCTTAGGATGTTATAATCCTATTTGAAAGATATGGTTTCCCTAACTCACCTCAAAAGAAGGTGTACACTCCCTTGACTTCAACAATCCTTGGTATGAGTTCCTTGATTCACAGCTCTCGAGCCTTTGTACATAAAAACATACAATGCATTTACTACTCAAACATGTATCTTATATCAAATTCATCCCTAATCAATCATCATAAATGTTATTATAACATATGTCAATAGGTTAATAATCCACTTACTAACTCAGCTCAATGTCTCCTCAACCATCAAGCTAACCTAACCTTATGTGCAATATTTATATCCTTTTCTTCCTAACGTTCCTTTATGAACAAGCTATCATCTTTGAATCATAACTCTCTCTAAAATATACAATTGCCATGATTCTTGTGCCCCCAAAACTAGACTTCCATTAGTCTTAATATATCCAAAAATTACACAAATAACATCTCTCTTTAAAATATAATAACCATCCAAATTATGTCCTATTTTTGGTAAGAAATAGACTAGCAACCAATACTTAACCCTTAATAAATCATTATCAATACATCTCCTAACAAAACTGTTTCACAAAAGCATTAATAAGACATCAATAATCATTTTTTATGTTTTATACTTTCACTAATTCGGACTCTAAGGTCCTAAAAAATCAGGAAATAATACAAGGTTCTTGCACAGGGGTCTATCACAGGAAATATTAGGAAAACAAGCATAACTCGAGCTCTAGTCACTATTTTGTCAAGACACTTTCACAGAGGTCAAGTAAAGACCTATATACAACTTTCATTCTTTGAGCTTCCTCATATTCATGCTTTAAGGATATGAAAGACAGATTGAAAAAGAAAGGTGAAATTGAAACCAGAATTTCAACTTATCTTGATAACTTCTTTCCTTCTCCTCTTCTCTTCCCCCTTTTCTCTCCTTCTCTTCTCATTTTCATTTTCTCCCTCTTCTAACCTTATGGTCGACCTTCACTCTCATTTCTATTGTCTTTTTCATCCATTTTCTCTAGAAAATTCAAAGGAAGTCAAACTAATCCATAGGTCACCATTTCACTGGTCCATGTGTCACCATTCTGTTAGTACATATGTTATCCTTCTATTGGTCCATATGTTACTATTCTATTGGTCCATGTGTCACTTACTTTAGGATCCACATGTCACTCATTTATGATAGATATATACTATTAACCATGCAAATGTAATAGTATAGTCTTTGGATGTTTTTCATTGAACAATTATTTAATTGTATTCAATTGGAGATTTGCATAATATGAATATGTGTTAGTACATTTTGTATG
>JANIPM010000231.1:65381856-65398737 GCA_027478405.1 Erythroxylum cassinoides
TAAGAATATATTTGTTATGTATAGATTCTTATTATGATTTTAGTCTTATTAATTTTTTACTGCGGTCCCTGTCGTGCTTTAATTGTTTGGACCACACATGTGTTATTTGTAATTTAAATAAGCAACATATTATTTTAATTAAAAAATTTTATTTATTAATATTTTAAATTAAATAGAAAAATATGTTGATTTGAATTACAAACCGTATATAAAAAAATGTATAATCTTATCGGTAATTTCTTATGCGGAAAGGAGAGGTTTTTTGATATATATATAAGCTTTTCTTCCTATCGAAGAGAAAGATTGTTGGAAAACAAAGAAAATAGAAACTCTCTAAAAAAACACATGATCTGTTCTTTCTGCCCACTCAGAAACAAGAGTTACAAAAACAATTAAGGTTACACGACAAAAGACTGTGGGTGATAAGAAGATTTGTGGAAAGAAGATTTTGTGGAAAGAAGACCAATTAGCAATTCTGCGCTTCAACAGGTTTGTCTTATTTTGATTCTTGCGATTAGTTTGCCTGTATGTATATTTCTAATCCTGAGTTGCTTTTGTTGTGAATACTGTTGATTCCATTAATTTAAGCCTCCATATGTCACTACTTGTAAAGCTACATATGTCACCAATTGTAAGGTTACATATTTCATCATTTTTAAAGCTACATATGTCACCAGTCTAAAGCTCCACATGTCACAAGTCTAAAGTGTCATTTGTCACAAACTTAAAGGCCCACTTGTCGCAATTATACTCAAGCCACTTGCATTCCATTTAACTGAGTCATTTGTCACTTATTCCCAATGTCATATGCCACTATTTCTTAGACCTAATCAACCTAAATTCTCATGTTTCAATTTGTTTTGCTCTTTAACATTTTTCTTAGACTAGATGCACATATCACCTAATCAATTACTCAATTGTAACAATAAATTCTCAATTCACTAATTATAATCCATCAATTCATGTTATTAGTAAATCAAAATGCAAAACATTGAGAATGCATATTCATATCGCATTCATTTTCGGTCCATACCCCGGAATACGTTAATTGAGTGCATATACTATCTTGCAATGTTTTCTAAATCATAATTCATATGTGTATACGAATATTATGCATGTGAATGAAATGCACCTCGTAAATTTTTAAATGAAATAACTCATGTGACTCAATCTAACAATTTAATCTTTTAACAATTTTAGAAGGAGGGATATTACATATGTGTTATGATATTTTGGGCATTATTTGTAGTTGAACTTATTTAATTATTTGAGGAATATTATTATGATGAATATTCTATCTTATGAGGGACTCTTTGAAGATGAGGTTTATTTAAGATAAAAATTCTACTCATGACAGGATTTAATTAAAATCAAATCACCATATCTTAACTAAGATAAGATATAGAGTTTTGGTGATTTTTAGACTCTTCTTGATAGCCTATTTTAGGGATAATGACTATATAAGGTAGCTTGAATTTTGAAGATATAATTGACTATTTTACAGTTGCAGTTTTGTTGTGTTTTATATGTTTTATGAGATGATTATGTGAAGATCGACATCTATCTGTCGTAAACTGTTCTAAGAATCACGTCACCTCGGCTAAACCATTTTGATGCTACGTTTTCTTTGGATGGTCCTGATGCAGTTTGTCTTGGAGTGAACATTTTGAATTCTGAAACGTAAAAGGTTGTTAGATTCATGTCCAAAGTGACATTACTTGCATTAGGTGGGGCTGGCCATATCTACTCTTCTTCAAAGAATCCTCCACCAAGGGAGTCATTAAGAAAAGACCTTCACTTAGTTTTGTGTGTATAGATGATCGATTGAAGTACTTTTCACTTAATAGTGGTTACAACAGATGGAATAGCAACGACAAATAGAGCTCATGTTGTGATATCCAATATGAATAAAAATGTTTATTTTCTTGGTGAATTTTCAGATTGGGTAGCTGCGTTTTCTGTCCATTGTGAGAGATTTTTTTGGGATGTCGATGATAGTGATTTTCATGCGAAAAACTTCCAGTAGTATTGGTGTTTTTGCAGCTCTTCGTGTATGATGTTTTTGGTGGAAAGATATTTATTTCGTTGGTGACTTTTTAGCTATTGTGCGTGGGATGTTCTAGTGACAAAATTGAAGCTTCATAGCAGATTCTTTTGATGGAAAATTTCTTATTCTTTTGTTGACGAAGCTACATTATTAGGGAAGTTGTTTTCTTTCTCAAGTGTCTTTATTTATATTCATTGTTATTTCAATAACTTAAGTTATTTTATTTTCATTGTTTAATATCAAATACTGTTGAGGTTAGTATGAGACGGTTGTAGTATTGTGTGCAATTTACTTTCACGGATAATGAGAACGAAAGAAAAATATCAAAAGTTGAGTGAGTCAGCTCTATAATGTCTTGAGTAAAATTATTGTTATATCACAGGTGAAAGTAATTAAGCTGAGTGAGGATTTCGCAGAGGCAAGTAGAATGTACCGAACTACATTATCAAATTTTAGATTTTTCTGTTTTCGTTTGTGCTAGAAACAATTATGGCCAAATCAAAAATTTTGCAAAATTACTACATCCTTTTGAATTTACAGTTACCTAATTCAACAGATGCTTTAACTCGCTTACAGCAAACATTTTGTGTTAGGGCCTCAAGAATCATTCTACATATAAACGTCTCTCTATTGTATTCACATACTAACATCTAACTCTTCGTAAATATACTTCTTCTTGTTTTTATTTTAAAAAACTTTCGTACTATAAGCAAAGTCCTGACTAATCCAATTATGGATTCTGGAGAAGTTGCAGAAACTAAAAGAAGACAGGTAAGCTGCCAACAAAGGTGTCAGGAACTACTTAATAGGAAAGGTGAAATAAGTAGACCCCAGAATTCACGTACTACCCACATTGTCAAATCAGGGAATGGAACCCATGATCTGCTACACCTAGCCTGGAGATGTGATACAACAATAATACGGCATGACACATTACACACTCTCAGACATAGAGTCAAAGTCGCTGAGCATCTCGGTCTTCGGAATTTGCAGGGGTTAAAGGCAGGCACTGGCACTGTAACGTATAACCCAAGAAGGGGCAATGTTTTTACACCAACTTATTCATATATTTTTCAGATTCTCACATATTTGTATGGATAGGATGGGATAAAACAGAATTGACATAGAGTAGATGATACAGAGAATTTGATCTCGTTGGATAGAGGGGGAGCGTCTTCTTGTTTGTTTCTTCCTCTTTGAAATCCAATGCATATCGAATGCAACAATGGCGTATGTGGTCTAGCTTTTTCACACGTGAAGACGCTCCTGCTCTGCAAATTCTATAATTTGCAAGTCATCATCAATTCTTTCTTAGGCTTATATGTCAAAAGTTAAAACCCTTAGATTAGACCCCACCGGTTGAGCCTACAACTTTCAGTCCCTCCAAATCTCTGATCAAAGTTGTAGGGTCCTCTTTTGCTGTCCATGTTTAGAAAATCAGACCGGTGCGTACGGTTTGACCTCGTTGGTCCGGTCCCAAAATTATTTTGTGGTAGAATAAAAAACCGGTCAATCGGCTCAACCAAAGAGGAAGCAGCCAAGAAAAAGATTTACTCAACCCAAAAGGTAGAAACTAATATTTTAAAAATTAGACTAAAAGTTAAATTAGATAAAAAACTTAAAATTTAAAAGATTTAATCGGTATTAGAACATTGGTTAAAAATTAAATAAAATTAAAATAAGAGGTTTAAAAGATTTAACCGGTATTAGACTATCATAAAATCGATTAAAAATTAAATAAAATTAAAAATTTTAAAAAATGATTGAAAAATATTATCCTTACACATAAAAAATTAAGGTGTAACTAAAAAACAAGAGTGTTAAATAAAAATTAATCGGTTTATAAAAACTTATTAGTTTATAAACAATTAATTAATAAACCAATTAATTTCAAACAACAAAAATTATTAAATTAAATCGATTCAAAAAATTAAAAATCGAACTACAAAATTAGCTAATTTAAAATTTTTCCTATTGAACTAACTGAACTAGTCCCATTTTTAAACATAAGTGGAAACGATATTAAGACTCGGAATTTATGACCTTTCGGAGAATACACTTAAACATTAACCATTTGAATTGTCATCCATGCCAATATTGAAAAAATATATGGATTTATTTTGGGGTCTTTTGTTTCCATTTATTACATATCCATTAAAACTTTATACGTTTTAAGAAAACCATAATATAAATAGTGTGATTATAAGGTTTAACTTCAGTTTATCACATTAAAAAAAACATATATTGAATTATTGCTCCTTTAGATTTAAAGACCATGTTTAATGATCAACGAATTGTATTAGCTGTTAGCTGATTATATCAACAGTTAGCTAACAACTGATTATATTAGTTGATTTGATTAGCGGATAATATTAGCTATTTATCAAAGTTGTTTGGTAAAATTAGCTGTTCAATATTTAACTGTTAAGTGTAAAATGACACATGAGAGCATGATGTAGTAAAAAAAATTATTATAAGGCTATGATTAGATATTTAATTTTACAAATAATTAAGTTTTTAACTTTAATAAAAAATATAAAACATTCTTAAAAATTTTGTTATCATAACATATTTTTTATTTTATAACCAAAAAACTTATTTAATTAGTAAAAAAACTCCCAAGTTTTGTAAGTGGAGCTTTATTTTTATTTAAGCATGATTTTTAGTTTGAATTATCCACTATATCACTATAGCATAATTAGCTTAATTCAAAAATTACGAAAGAATGGTATAATTGGTTTTTTACTTATTAATTTTTTGTTGATCATAAAAAAACTCTCTTATGGAACTTTTAGAAATCAGCTTATTGGAATTAAATAAGCTAATCAATAAGTCATTCATTAAATACATCAAAACTTTTTAAGATAGTCAAAAAGTTAACTTTTAGTCAATAAATTAAAAAGTAGCTTATCAGCTGTTTACCACGCACTTTCAAAAATTTTATATATTTGTTTTATTTTAATATTGTATTATTTTTAAAAACATGCACATGTAATAACAATATATGATGATTAATAAATATACGTGCTTAAACATTATTTGCATAAGATTTAAAATTGTTGAATCCTATTTAATCACTTTAAATCTAATCCAACCAATTAGAAATTCATATAATCTTTATGAAAATTTAAAATCCAGACTTGGAGATAATCGAAATCTCAGCAAAATCACTACTACTTATCTAATGTCGATTTCTTAACTTGTAGAACACGACGGTTTGTTGGGAAAATAATTACATGATTTCTAATCACAATGCTGTTATCTCATAATATATTTCTTTATATTCTATCTAATTTTGATCATGCAACTCAACTTACGTAATAAGTCACTGTGCTTTTCTTAATTTAAGCCTTTGAGAACAAACTCGAGTTGATGACTTAGTTATAGCACATATTTGTCCTGTGAGAAAGACCAATCCTTTCGCTAAATAACAATTCATCATCTCTAATATTTGAACTATTTAAACACTAGTACTTCGAAGGAGCGTACAAGAAATGACAGAATCTCCCTAACATTTGGAACTCGGACCCGGTTTGAGGCTATGTGTAAGACCAGACCGTATGTTACTACTACGTGGTACCTTCGGTTACAATTACGTATGTACATAAGCTGGAAGTAAGCGCTTAACAGCGCCACTTTTATATCTCTTCCGCTAAATTTGGCGGCACCAAAACCGCTACACTCCACTTCCTCACTCACCTTTAAACTGCTCTTCATCTTTCTATCTTAACGTCCTCTTTCTCTAGATTTTATCAATCTGGGCACCGTGGATTTGGCAGTTTAATCATTACAAAAACCCATGTTCCATTTTTAGCTCTTGAGGTTATCCTAGCAAAAATGGGATACTTTGACAGTATCGGGTGTGTGTCTGGTCTGTTGTGCGAGGAAAATGAAGCTTCTTGGTTCAGTGAGAAAGGAAATGGCGATACTTGTACCTTTGACGGCCAAGATGATTGTATTGTTTTAGGTAGTGATGACATAGAGTACATAGAGAAACTAATTCGGAAAGAGACCGCGTTTGGATTTGAATGTTGTGTTCCCTCTGATCGTTGGTCAAGAACCAGCAGTGGATGGTTGAAATCTGCTCGCTTGAATTCCATTGAGTGGATTTTCCATGTTCGTGAAGAGTTTCTGCCTTTTGAACTTTCCCATGTTTCATGTTTGCTGTGATATGATTTTCTCGTGCTTGCTTTCAAGATTGAGTTCTAAATCCTTGGTTCCCTTTTGCTTACAGACTAGGGCAGTTTTTGGATTGCAATTGCTTACAGCTTACCTTTCTGTGACTTACTTGGACCGGTTTCTTTCGAAGAGATCGATTGATGTAAATAACAAATCCTGTCTTGTCCTAATGGTTTTCATTTTTCGCTATGGCAATGGTAATGAGTTGATGTAGGTTTCAGGAGGGGAATTTGTGGGCTGTTCGATTGTTGTCCGTGGCGTGTTTGTCAATAGCAGCGAAGATGGCGGAGTGTACAGTTCCAACCTTATCAGAGTTCACAGTTAAAGATTATTGCTTTGAGAATGAGGTGATTCAGAGAATGGAGTTATTGGTATTAACTACTTTGGAGTGGAAAATGGCTTCAACCACTCCTTTCCTCTATCTACCTTACTTCTTTAACAAAATCTGTGGTGAATGTATGACTAAAGAACTCGTCTCTAGAGCTGCAGAGCTCATCGTGGCAATGGTGAAAGGTGAATCTTTCAAATCGAACACTCCTAATCCAATTTGATCTCTGTATCTATGGCGTGTTTGTTTGCTAAGCTGGACTTGGACCTCCTTTTCTTCTCAGATATCAATTCATTGGATCATCGACCGTCTGTTGTCGCAGCTGCAGCAGTATTAGCTGCATCTAATAGCCAGTTCACAAGAAAAGACGTGGAGCTGAAGATGAGCCTGATTTCACTCTGGGATTCGCAAGAAAATGTAAATTTGTTCTGATTAAGGCCCAAATTTTTAATTTCATATGCCAGTATTAAACATACGATCTTTTTTCAACTAACACAGCATTTATTGTCATCTCTTTTTCCGACAACAGGAACACATATTCTACTGTTTTCTTGCAATGCAGTGTCTGCAAATGGAAAAGCTGAAGACTCCCAAACTTGTGATTTCTTCCACCTCATCATCAATTCTTTCAAGCTCAGTGGACGTTAAAGAGAACTCTGCGCTCACCTTTGGAGCTGGCATCAAAAGAAGATTGACATTTGACGACTGGGACCTAAATTCTCCTGCAAGCAAAATTTGTCGGTGATGGGGAGTTTAATGGATACCCTTTTAAGGAGTAGTAATTGGATTCATTATTGGGTTACAACTTACAAGAAGAGCATTTCCCAGAGAGCAGCTTGTCATTATCCTCAAACGGTTGGTTTTATAGGCAAGTGAGTGTTATGTACCACTTGGTGGTGTGGCTTGGAGTAGAGGATGGAGTTCAATTTTCCATTGATTATTTGACAGCTAAAAAAAATGATATAGGAAAGGGAAGATATGTGTATAAAGTACTCGTTAAATCTTTCCCTACCTTTTGATGGGGACTTGGGATGCTTCCTATGTCTTTCAAAAGGCTGAAAGCCATGAGGAATGAAGAATTGTTTTTGTTTGATTTGACATACTCGTGCTGCTTTTGGGCCATTAAAAAAGTGAATAAAGTTGAAATGTGATTAGATTTGCTTGGAATGTTGATAGTGAGTGGGAAGTTTCCTTTTCCTGTTCGCGAGTACAGTGTTTGCTGGTATCTTGCTTCTTTGGAAAGTACATTGAAGTGTTCTACTTAGATTATTTGATGAGTTAGCGACCAATTCAATTCAAGTGATACTTATAAATTTTAACGTGTTATCAATATTAGCAAACAATTCTTTTTAAAGTTGGGGGAGTTTGTAATGTTATTAAGCTGCTAAGAAAAGCACGTCACCAGAGACCATGCTTTCTCAAAGTTGGCACTGAAGGTCCCATATGGCCATTGTTTTCATCAATTCACGTGAATGCTGATATTTGCTCCCTTGAATGGTGGCTGTAGGATCCAATCCATCATCATGAATTTACAGACGTTTGTTTTGGGGTGAACAGGGAGAGATAGGGTATGAGTTTCGTGGCCAAATGCTGTCAGATGCTCCACATTTCCGCATGCCTCCATAAGGGTCCTAGGATAATCCAGTCTGGCATAGTGGAACAATTTTGTTTTGCTTCGCATTTAACTCCAATGGTCCTTAATGGAGGATGACAGTACGTTCCTCCTCTGTACATATGGCTGTTGAAAATCCGAAAGGATATAGTTGCGCCAAAATTCTGGTTCTGTCGCGGTTGTTTTGAACTATATCTATGCTTGCTTGAAGTAAAGCAACTGTATTAGCAATTTATAAATTTTCTAGCACAAACAAAAATAGAAAATTTAAATGCGAAACAAACAAATCAACACCTAAAATTTAATAACGTAGTTTGACATATTTTATCTACATCTACGAGAGCCTCACTCAGCTTAATCAGTTTTACCAAAGAACAATAATAGTTTTACTCAAGGTAATATAAAGCTGACTCACCCTATCATTGACACTATTCCTCGTCTTCACAATTTATGAAAGTAATTCATATTCAGTAACACGATCATCTCTTGCTAACTTCAACAAAGGATTTTCTCAAAAATGTTTAATAATAAAGATGATAATAAAACAACTCAGGTAATTGAAATAATAAAAAATACAAAAAAGACACTTTAGAAATAAAACAACTTTCCTAGTAATATAGCTTCGTCAACGAAAGAATAGGAAGTTGTCCATCGAAAGATCTGTTGTGAAGCTTCAATATCATCATTGGAGCATTCCACGCACAACAGTCACAAAACGTCTCAAATTAACAAACGTTTCATCACCGAAACGTCATACACGAAGAGCTGCAAAAACATCAAGGGTGTTAGAAGTTTTTCACTCAAAAATCACTATCGTCAACAAGGAAAAGCCAGACACATACCAACCTTAGAAAACCAATAAATTAAAAACTCAAAAAGTCTAGACGATAACTCCTTTAAACCTTTTTTTTTAATAAACAACATTAATATACTTCAAAATGTAAAGCATGCAGTCCTAATGCCTCTTGGAGAAATTCAAATCTAGGCTTATTCCTCGTTATATTAACTTTGTCATCATATGTCTGGTTTGTTTCTCTCTCAGAAGCAACTAATAGATCTTTTGTCTGATAAGTTTCTTTAACAGCTGCAACTAACTGTGAATATGGACATTTTTTTGTTTTTCTTTCATTACGTCTTTGTATTTGTAATTGACCCTTTCTAACCCAAGTATGTTTTAGTAATGTAGGTTGCTGCTGAAAATTTAATAGAAAGTGTATAGTTTTTTAGTTTTGATCCCTTTGAAACATCATTTATAACAACTTGTAATAATTCAACCTTATATGCCCGATTACCCCACAAAAGCAACATGTAGGTATAAATTTTCATTTCTTCCTCAAAGTTTCTCCTTGGATAGATTTGGTTGCACAATTTTGTCACCATTCGACTTAAAACATTCACCTTCATAGCCAATGCCTTGAAAGTCTCATTTAATCTTACCAATTCTTAATAATTTTTCTAGCTTTTTAGTAATTCAATTTAACATTCTTATTCCCTTTTTCGTACTGACCAACTTCGACTTTGTTTTATTTAGCTCATCTATTGTAGATAACAACTACTTCTCTAGATCTTGAATGAAGTTCTTTATGGTGAAGTTTTCCTCCTTCAACTTCTCATTCTTCTTACATGTTTGCACTTATTTTGTATACATTAACTCATAGGCTTTATAAATATCCTCATTTTTGTCCTCTAAATCACTGTCATTACGGTCATAATTTGAAATTAAACTTTAGACTGATTCATCTGCATTTTTCTGAAATTTTGGACTGATTTATCCACGGTTTCATCGTCAATTTCTTCCTTCTTAGTTGTGGTTAAGCAAGCAACTGAACTTTTGCTATATAAAGCAACCAACGCAACATTACTCACAAATTCCTCTTCACTACCATACACTCTTTCGGATTCATCCTCACTCCAAGTGCTCGTATGAAACTTTCCTTTTCTTTTCTTCAAAGTGTTAGCATATTTTGTTTGCACATATTCAAAGTCTTGACATTTATGATATTGAATTTTCTTCACTTTTCTTTCATCATTTTAAGTTTTAGCTGCTTGTTTGAAGTTATTATTTGATGAGCTCCCACCCTTTTGCCTAAAATTGGATATATCCTTCTTCACTTTCTTTAACCACTTGGTGAAATTTCTTGTCAATAACTCCATATCCTCATTCTCATCAGATTTATCTTCTAAGTCATGTACGACTTTTACTAATCTCGGCTTGCAATGCCAATCGTTTATTCTTTTTTCGTTTATCCCTCAACAAATTCATCTCAAAGTTGGTAAGAATCTCAATTATCTTATCCAAATATAATTCATTAATATCATGGGCTTCTTCGATGGTTGCAATTTTCGGTATAAATCTTGGAGGCTGTGATCTCAATGTCTTCTTAACAAGTTTCAGATTCGAAAACTTCTTTCCAAGTTGATGTGTTTAGTTTGCTATATCACCCAATCTCTCATGGAAATCTCCATTAGTTTCACTTTCATACATCTTAAACTCTTCGAGTCTAGTAGCCAACATTTGAAGTTTCAAAGCTATCATAGATTTCGATCCCTCATGTATAGTTTGCAAAGTGTCCACGTTTCTTTCACTAATTCATAGGTTGATATCATAGCAAAGCGACCTTCATGAATTTCACTAAAGATGGCGTGTAAGACTTGAGAATTTCTAAGCACTCTCTTTTTTTCAACCCTTGTCCACTCATATGTATCTTTAAGCATTGCTTCTCCCTTTTCATCAGTCATCACTAGATGTGTCCAGTTAATTAAAACTGAGTTCTATACTTTTGCTCATTATGCCTGAATGATTACTCTCATTTGTGATTTCCACGTAGGATAATTTGAACCATTTAACAATGGTGACCTGATGATTGATGCCCCTTCTCTTATAGCCATAATTGTGAAATACGGATTCGCACTAACTTCACGTACCAAGTTCTGATTTGGTGACCAGCTTTGATACCAATTGTAAATTCCGAAAGGATATAATTTCGCAAAAATTTTGGTTCTGTCACAATTGCTTTGAACTGTAACTGTGGTTGCTTGATGTTAAGCAATTATATCAGCAATTTATAAATTTTCTAGCATAAGCGAAGAAAAATTAAACTTGAAATAAATAAATCAACACTTGAGATTTGATAACATAGTTCGGCACACTTGCCTACCTTTGTGGGGCCCTGACCCAGCTTAATCTTTTTCATAAAAGAACAACAATAATTTTATTCAAGGAATTACAGAGTCGACTCACCCTACCCTTGACATTATCCCTCATTCTTATAACCCGTAAAAGTAATTCACACATAATAACACGACCACCTTATGCTAACCTTAACAAAGGATTTTCTTAACAATGTTCGATAATAAAGATGATAATCAAACAACTCAAGTGATTGAAATAATAAAGAACACAAACAAAGACACTTGAGAAAGAAAACAACATCCCTAATAATGTAGCTTCGTCAACGAAAGAATAGAAAGTTATCCATTGAGAGATCTACTGTGAAGCTTCAATATCATCACTAGAGCATCCCACGCATAGCAATCAAAAAATGTCTCAAATCAACAAACGTTTCATCACCGAAACGTCTTACACGAAGAGATGTAAAAACACCAAGGTTGTTGGAATTTTTTAACCTAAAAACGACTATCGTCAACAGCCCAAAAATTCCCCTCACAATGGATAGAAAACACAACACCCTAATTTGGAAAATCACAAAAAATCGACTTAAAAAGATCACTCAAACTCTCCCAGAAATCCAGCTGCCAAATCACAGACACTCAACCACCAAGATAACCCTCAATTGTTGTTAGAAATTTAAAGAATATCTAGCCTTAAAAAATCACACACTTGACAAAGAAATGCAGTTGCAAAGATCACGAAAGCTTCTGGAGTTTTCCCATATCACAAATCACAAACAACCGCTATAAAATCAACACTCCATCGACAATGAACAGCTCAACAAATTCATGCAAAAACCATAGAAAAACTAGCTGCCAAAATTCACACACTAGACATCAAAGAAGCTCTCAATGGTCATTCAAAAGCAACAGAGAACACAACATAAAATCACACGCAACCAACAAATTTTGAGGCCCCAAAATCACGTTATCCTTGATAGAAAATTCAGCAACAAATAAGCATTATATCCCCACAAAATCAGTTGCAAAATATCATCCGAGATAGCACAAAAATCCCAGCTGCCAAGTCACCATATGCCTATCTTTCCTCCACATAAAACGAAACTACTTCAACCCACACATCACGTGAAATACAACTAAAGATACTACAAATATTCAAAACAAATCTCTAAAGATATTGTTACCTTAGATAGCCGTTACCCCTAAAATAGGATATACATTAAATCCCATCTTGATTAGAATTTTAAACCTAATCAACCTTATCTTGAAAGAATCACACATAAGTCTGACTTAATCCAATTTCAAATAATGTCCAAAATTACATAATAAGATATCATAACATATATCTTAACAGTTCTGTTCCAAGTCAGTGTTCATGTGGCCATTGGACCACATCTTCTAGGACTATTTCCTAGTCAAAACAATCGACTCACTAAAGCCCATGATATCTCAAGTAACAATCACAAAGACATCTAGGAGTATCCAAACTTTATCCATATGGAGAGAATTAAATTCAATCAACTTGAACTAAATCTGAGACTTGTTTGATTTTTCTTAAAGAAGTAAAACTATTAAGAAAAATCGAATTGTCAAAATTAAGTGAAATGCTGATAGTAATAATGTAAAAGAATGTTAAGAGACAAAAAGAAATACATAATCTGATAGAGTTAATCATGGAAAGACTTTTCTAACCGTTATGAGGTTTATTTAAGTCTATTAATTCTAGTTTTATTGGTTGAAATGGATCTTGAATAATATCATACGGACGTAAATAGTGCATTCTTAATAGAGAATTAAATGAAAAAATCTATATGCAATAATCAATAAATTTCTTTTAGAAGGGCCATGAGCATAAAATGTGCAAATTATTAAAGTTAAACTATGTTTTAAAGCAATTTTCAAGATAATGGTAAAAGAAATTTCACAATACAATCATATTTGAAAGTTAAATTAAAATATTAAAGAAGGTTTTTTTTCCAATTGATTCAATTATAAAATGATACAACATATTTATACATGAGATATACAAGAATCTCTTGATAATTACGAATTGAGACAATCTCCTAAGATAACAATTAGACAATTTGAGTTAATATCCTATAATCATGTTTAACAAGAAGAAATTATAACTAAAGGTAGGACAACAATCTGTTAGATCCACCTATAATTTGCACTATATAATTAGGTGAGCATGAGGTTCTAATTTTGTATAGTCATAAGATTGTAAAAGAACAAAACAAGCACATCCAAAGGGATGCAGGTTTTGATCGTCAGGAGGTTTATAAAACAACTTTTCGAAAGGAAATAAAGGTAGGAATTCGATTTATGGTGTTGATAGTGTTCAATAACATTGCCTTATTGACAAACAAACTAAGCAAAAAAGAATCCAATAGTTTTTAGAAAACAGAGTTTTAATCATGTTAGCAAATATAATGTAAATTTGTGGCAACTCAAAATAATGTTTCGTAAAAATATTTTTAAGTAACTCAAGAATAATCGTCAATAAATAATACAAATAATCACCTCCATACGTATAAAGATAAAGATGAGATGAGATGAGTTTTAAATAATTTATCGATGTGATAAATTAAAACTCAAGGCTAAATATAATTTTATATACATCAATAGAGAAAAGGAATTATTAGTGATATCATAGCATAAATAAATAATATGATATTCTCAAGTTATATTGTGTGAAGTTCCCTGAAATTATATGAACTCCAAAAGTTAGTACCTTTTTTACAAAGGTCAAATTGTAGAAAATTGAGTTAGTAATAATTATCAGTATGATCGATTCAATTTAATGTAAGATTCTAAAAAATGGGTCAATTTGATTCAAAAGATTAATAAAGAGAAAATTATTATTAGTTTACGTCTGGATTTAAATATATTATAGGGCTCACTTTCTTTGTAGAAAGGAATATGAAATTCAAAATATTTATATATTAAAATTGAAAAGATGATTAAATTGATAAATGATCTAATGAATGCTCATTGAGTTTATATTTATTTTCAATTGAGAGAATATATATATACTTATCAAATATTCTCAAATTATATTGGTCATACAAATTATTTATCAAATATAAAAGCTGAAAATGTAAAGAATTATGTAGGTCATACAGATTATTTGTCTATGAAACTTGAAAATATAAAGCAAGTTGAGTATCAACCTAATCATGTGTGAGAGAGACAAATATTTTTAATACAGGGCACCCATATTAGGTCCATCGAATTTGTTTTGAATTAAATGATAAACAAAAATATTTTGAAATAGATAGAAGACTTCTAAGTAAATATTTATATAACTAGGGATATGCTTTTTCTCGTACATAAATTTGCTTCCCCATTCCATACACTACAGAACAACGGTAACAAAGAGGTGGCCTTGTTATACTTATACCCTCTTCAAGAGAACAGAGGCAGAGACACTTGTAGGGGGGTTTGAAGACAAATGGAAGCCACAGGGTATGGCGAAGAAGAAAACATAGTTCTAATCCACAGGGTATGGCGAAGAAGAAAACATAGTTCTAATCCATGACGTTCCTCAACATCGAAGAAGAAAACATAGTTCTAATCCATAACGTTCCTCGACATAATGGGGCCAAAACAAAAGAAGGAAAAACATATGCAAGACTGATTAAATCATCATCTACTTCTCAGAAGCCAAAGCAGAATGTCCCCTCTGGCCATTATAGTTAGAGGTACCCATTAAAGACCTAGACTTCAGAGACAAATATAATTGCCATGTTGAAGGTGTAACTCAAACAGGGATCATCTTCACACCTGCAGCAACAGGAATCCCTACGAGTCCAATGAATATGCTAAGGACCCACTGCCACATAGTGAGAGCTGATGTATTGGCTAAGGTGCCCAGGAACTCGATGATTGTGATTTGGAAAAGAACAATGAGTCCTAGAACAGCTATAAAAACATAGTTACAGAGTATGCCTCTAAAAGCATTCTTTTCATTCAGTTTGCGGGAGCTTATCAGATTGGAGACCTGCAAATAAAATCAAGCCCCCTGTCATCAACCTTGAGCTGTTACAGCATTGGACATTTTCCATAAAAGTTGCCGGGTATTTTCAATACACATACCTGACAAAAGATGAACGTGTTGAATATGAATGTGTCAAGGATTAGATTGGAATCTGGATCATCAATACGTAGTATTTCTTTTCCTTTTGCCTGAAGAAACCATATTATTGTGAACTGATATAGGAATTGCCCAAAGATGTTCCTATACATGACACTGCTGATAACACTTCCTTTTCTTCCATCAGGTGGATTCATCATAAGATTATCATCTGGAGCCTCAGCTGCCAGGGCAAATGCTCCCAATGTGTCTGTGATCAGGCTAACCCATAAAACCTCAACATCCGAGAACGGAACCCTTCCTGAGGATTGATTTCAAGCAAAATTACAAGCTTGATGCTGTAGGGTAGCTGAGACACAGCTTTAAGTAATTTATCAGATAGAATTGAACTTCTGACCTGTCAACCAAGCTGAAGAAATGTTGAGAATTAATGCAACCACATTAACAGTCAACTGGAACTGTATAAACTTTTTAATATTCATGACAATCAAACGTCCCCATTTGGCCCCCTTGACAATTGTGGAGAAATTATCATCCAGAATTATCACATCAGCACTCGCCTTGGCTACCTGAAGTTTGGGAAAAAGAAAAAATTTTGAGTTTCAGAATTTTTATTTCTCAATCATGAAGCTAAAATTGGTTTGAAGAACACCGCTATAAACATAAATGAACGACATAGATCCTGTACAGTTTTGACCATCAATTCATAACCAGGAAAAGTACGAAGATTTATAAAATAATACTAACCGCAGTTCCATGAATCCCTGTTGCTAGACCTATGTCTGCTTCATTTAGTGACGGGGCATCATCGGCTCCAACACCAGTTACTGCAACAACTTCGTTGAAAGTAGTTTGTAAATGTTTCACCAGTGATTGCTTATCTAGAGGAGAAGATCGAGCTATCACCTGTAAGAAAAAGATTGACAAAAAAGGAGATGATTTTGAGAAAAATATTATGCACTCTGCACTTGTTGGGAAAATGCAAGAATATGCTAAAAGGCATGAGGTAAGCACCTGAATTTTGGGGATAAGTTCAAGTAATTCTTCCAAATTCTTCTCAAGGAAATCAGCACCTTCAATGGCTATACCATCCTCAGTAAGAATTCCACATTCCTTAGCAATTGCCTTAGCAGTATCAATACTGTCACCTGTAACCATTCTAACAGTGACACCAGCAGCACGACAAGCAGCGACAGAATCCTTGATCCCAAGACGAATTGAATCTTTAATGCCCAAAATTGCAATGCAAGTATATCCAGAAGATGGAATGGGATCGCTTGTGCAGAATCCATCTTCCAGTTCAGTATAGGCAAGGCACAGAATCCGAAGACCCTCACCAGCAAACTGATTGATTGCAGATTTCAGATAGGCAATGGATGCTTCATCAAGGGGAACAACATTACCGTTGGAATTGATCACCTTGTCACAGAGAGCTAAAACTATCTCAGGAGCACCTTTACAGTAGGCTCGAAAACCTCCGTCAGGCA
>JANIPM010000231.1:65415760-65426618 GCA_027478405.1 Erythroxylum cassinoides
CCACGGAGCCGTCGTGCTCACCCCCTTCCTCCCTCCACAGGTATTGAGCGAGAAACCGGGTCGTCGCATCGGGAATAAGGCATTACTCCGATGCTTTTGTTTTGAAGTCATACTTTTGAAAAACAATGTTTTGGCTAGCATTTTGGCTTTTGTAAACGTTCTTTTTGGAATCTTGATGTATCCGGGCTGAAATGCTCTTTAAAGCATTGTGTTTGTTTATTTCATGTAAATATTAAGGTTTTGAAGTTTTCATTGTATATTGGATATGTTTCCTAAGCATGTATGGATGTATGATTGTATGTTTGTAAAAGCAAGCATGAGCTTGTAGTTTCTTTATGTTTTGGAAATGAGTTGATGTTTAGAAGTTAGGTTAGAATGCCTAAGATTGCGTTGTTGCCATTGGAGTTGATGAGGTTTGGTTGTTGGATGTTTGTGTAAAATTGGAAGATTGAAGTGTTTTTGTGTAGGTGGAAGTTAGGTTGGAAATTGAAGAGTTGGCTAGCGCATTTTTAGGGGAGGTGCTGTCCATTTTTTTTAAAAATGGGCAGCCACCTTGTTTAGGCTTTTAGAGCATGTTAGAGTAAGAATTTGAGTGAGAGGTATTTCTTAAAGTTTGTAGAGCTTGTCAAGATCTTTAAAACGGTGTAAAATAGGTTAATTTCCGACTTAAGATAAAAAAATTATGGGCGCTTGAAAATTTCTGATCACTATTCATTTGGTCATATTTACTATTCATTTGGTCATTTTAACTATTCATATGGTAATTAGCTAAACAACAACTTTAATCAAATCTTTACTTCTTTTAATGATTGAAATGACTTTTGTTTTCTTCATGAAATAAACAATAACTCTTCGAAATTCGAACTTGGGGTGAAAGGTTATAAAAATGTAAAATAAATTGATTTTAAAGCAAACATAATATCTTTTCTTATTTTCCTTGATTCATATCCATTTGACCTTTGATTTGCATGAAATTTGAAGTATTGATTAACTAGTGACATTTTCTATTTCTTTTCGGTAAAATGAGAGTGTCGGGTCTTCGTTGGACTTTATGGCCAATGTGTGTCGGTTTTGTGCGAAATTTTATTTTTGTGAGATATAAAGATCCGATTGAGGCATTTTCTGTTTTCTTTTGACCTAGTGGCATGGAATGTCAGATTAGCTTAGCTATAGGAGAAATTTTGGGCCCTAAGTAGATCAAATTTTACTGGAGGATAATTAAGGTAAATTTATCCAGTTTATTCGGATGACATGCACTTAAGTTCGATTCGAGGTTTAATTAGTGGTGAGGAATCCCTTCCTCGTGGGATTCGCATTCGGATGTCACGTAGGACGTCGGGCACGTGTCGCACCAGGGAGGGGTTCCAACACCTAACCTACCCATAGTCCACCTAGTTTAGAAAAGCCAAGACCTTGTTTAGAAACCCTAAAATCATATGGGTTCTCTTAAATCAACTTCTTCTAACATAAACCCTTCATTCTCTACACAAAACCCATTTCTCTCTCTGACTCCTTCTCTAACAAAGTAAGAAGAAAAAGATGAACTTACCTTGACAAGGTTGATTTCTTCTTCTTTCCTTTTCCTTCCAAGCTTCTCTTGCACACTCTCTCGAACTCTCTCTCTTCTCCTCTCTTCTTTCACATTTTTTCTTCTCTCTTTGGTTTCTCACGACACGTCTCTCTTCTCTCCACATTTTTTGCCTTCTTCTTTCTTACTTCAAGTCCATTTATTTGGTCTTTTTCCTATTTTACCCTTCATTTACTTTGTCCTTCCCATTTTACCCCTTTTGTCTGTTAAAACTAACATCTTATACTTCTAACTCCTTAACTAATAATCATGGAAAAATTGAAGGAATTTCATAAAACTTCTTGAAAATTGTTCCTTATTGTCTTAATTTTCTAATGACACAAAAATCATTCAATTTGGTTTGGAAATCTGAAAGTTATATCCTAAACATTTCCGAACTATTTTTATACTGAAACAATATTTTGTGCTCAACTTCCATCTAAAAATTGAAATTTTTAGGGACTGAATTAGAACTCGATTTCATCAGATAATTTGTAGCCCTGTCTCTCTATTTTAATTCAAATCAAGAATCACCTCATTTGGATAATTAGGAAAAAATTTATGGTTAAAACACCAAAGCATACTCAATGAACATATTTCAACTACATTTTCCAGCTTTTAACTTCCAACATTTCACATATAATAGTTCTAACTTCCAAGAAAAGTTTAGGATCCAACAGTTATAGATATTAAGTAAATGGAGTCTCTATTTCATATATGTTGCTAGAAAAGTGTAACATAAACTTGGTGGTTAACTGTTAAAAGGTAGTTATTAAATTTGGAGACAAGGTTTGGAACCATGAATATGTTGCAGTGGTTAAGTTAGAGGAGTATATTTATTGACATCAAATATGGCACTAAGGTATATGAGTACTTTATATTGGTTAATGTTATCAACAAAATCATACTCTTAATGTCCATTTTTTGATGTAATGACTCTACTAGGACATCATGTATCAATATGGTATCAAATATTAGACTTGACCTTCATTTCCTAAGTTCTAGTGGCTCTTACTGTAGGAATGTAAATGGGGAACCTTTCGATGATGGTTGTGGTGTGTGAGTTTGTTATATCTCTTACATGTTATATCTCTTACATCAATTGCTTAACATGTTGTTATGAAGTTTAATTATTAACAACTTGGTCCTTTAGTTTGTCGTTAACTTAAGGAAATTTAAGGGTGTTGGTTATCCATTAAGATTGGTAGATGAATCACTTCCCTAGATATCCATTGTTTTTTTGTGGATGATATCTTAGCTAGTTAAAAACTCTTTAAAGTGGGAATTTCATTCTAAACTAGTTATACTCTAATACTAACTAGTTATACTCTAATTAGTATTAAAGTAACGGTTCTTGGTGGATGGGGAATTAGAAATCTAGCAATAAATTCATTGGTTAAGAAAATTAGTTCTTTTCACTTAGGGTGAGTGGTTTAGTATAAGTCTAACATATACAGTAAAGTTGTTGGTTAGGTTATAACTTATAACAAGAGATGATACAATTTGTCTTAAAACATAGATTTCTTTATAAGAATTGATGCCTCAACTTCTAGTACCAATAATAGAATGGTTAATAATGAAGAAATATTAATAGAAAATTTTGAGAAATATATTGATAATTAGGAAATCCCTAAAATTGGAAAGGATCAAATATATCAACTAAAAAATTTACTTATTCAAAGTGCAGATTATACTATGATAACTAAAGAAAGAGATATTTCTTTACCAAAATATTTGGAAACAATACATCTATTTTCATAACAAGTTTATGAACAAACATAATGATAAAAACCATAACTAAATTGATATGAGATAAAAACACAAGTAGGGATAAATCTATTAATGAAAGAGGGATTTGTTAGCTCAAAGTCTATGATTAATGATTTTGATGATAACTGTATAATTATTGAAAATTCAAATTGGATTTATTTCCTTATATAGGCAACGGTATAATTCTTGAAAAAAAATAAAATCATAGGGTAATTGCTTTCTTTCTTACAGGAACCTTTTTTATGAACTTGCCTATTCAAAAATGGTTCCATGACATCTAAAAGGCTTTTACGAATTCGAATAATTAACTATAGAATTCTTGATAGAACGTCTGAATATTGAAGATTTCAATAGAGATAATATCAAAGATTAAGCAACAACTAGTTAAAGAAATTGCCTACTTAAGGAAGAACCACTGCAATTGTGAGACATACAAATATATAGAAAAATAAAGGAAGATAAATTTTTGATATACATTATAACTTCGACACTTTCGAAAGCCATATCATTATCAAATCTCTTGTGTTTTAGAAAGTGAAAATTCTTTTGAGAGAGTGATCATTGAAGCTCATATTGAGAAAATTGTTTTATCATTTATTGAGAGCTTGTAGAAGTTAGAAAAATAGTACTAGTGTGGAAGGTTGAAGAACCTTGAAAAATATTTACTTTTGAGCTTAAAGAGGCTCGTCAAATTGCTACTTGAATTTAATAATGAAACACTCAAGTTGATACTTGGGGACTAGATGTAGGCTTGGGTTATAAGTCGAAACAATGTAAATCGATTTTGTCATTCTTTATCTCCTCTAACTTTTAAAATTTCACATTATATTGTTTATGTTTTCATTTCGCAAAATGCTCCTTCACTTTTAAAATAGGCTCTTTATGTTTTTAGTTTCGCAAGAAGTTCCTTTTAGTTTAACAAGTTCATTCTGTTTTTAAATTGTTTTAACATGATTTATTGTTTAACAATCTCCTATCGTCTAACAAGCTCCTATTATTATTTTTAATTGGGATATGTCTATTATAGAAATTGAAAGAACTTGCAAATTTTTAAGTCATACACAATTTACCCACCTTTTGTGTGTGTTTGCTTTATCATTTGGTATCAAAGAGAGGTTTCATATTTATTGTGTTTTATAGAATGTGATAGATCATGACAAACAATTTGAGAAGCCTTGAAGGAAAATTTGTCTTAAAGCCTCCTTACTTCAATGGGAACAACTACTCATACTAGAAAGAGAGAATGACAATCTACCTCCAATCTGTAGAGATTGAAGTCTGGCAAGCCATCATAGTTGGAGCTACATTTCCCATTATAGAAAAAATAGAAGTATGGTCTAATGTTGACAGAAGAAATACATAGCTAAATGCTAAAGCAACATATCATCTAATTTATTCACTATCTCTAAAAGAATATGAGAATATATCCTACTGCTCTATAGCAAAGGAAATGGGATAAACTACAAGTCACCTTTGAAGGAACTGAGGTAAAGAAACATAGAATAAGCTTTTTAATGCGTTAATATGAAACTATTGGCATGAAATAGGGAGAAACTATAGATGAATTCTTCGAATGGTTCAACAACATCATCATAGCCTTAAAGAACTTGGGAAACATATATCCAAATGATAAGCTTGTAACTAAAATTCTAAGATCACTACAAAAGAAATTGAGACTTAAGGTGACAGCTCTATAAAATGTAAGGGATCTAGACATTATCTCACTCGACTGGCTACGAGAAAATATGATGATCCATGAAATTGAGCTTAAGCAAGATGAAGGATCCTCCTATGGAAAAGAAATGGCACTAAAAATAATTGATGAATCAAACGGTGATGAAAATGACACTGAGTTGTAAATACATAGAGATGATAAGTTCAACTTTATGGTAAGAAAATATGCCTGCTTCTATAAAAAGAAGCTGATGAAGAAAAGCAAAGGAAACAAGAAAGTTGGGAACATCAGGTTCCCATTAAAAGGTTGCAGCAACAATAAAAAGACAAAAAACAATCAAATCAAATGTTATCACTACAAAAAGCTTGGACACACAAGACTTGAATGTCCTCTTCTTTAAAAGGACAAGTCAGAGAATAAAATGTTAGATTAGTACTCTAAAGGCAATCACCTTTAGCACTTTTGTACAAACTTTATTTTGATTAATAAAGCGAAAGGTAATTTTTTGTTAATTTGATGTTCATTTATTTATGGATTGAGGTCGATCTTAAATTGAATTAATGAAGTCCATGATATAAAACATAGCATGAAGGAAATCACGATGAGATCATGATAATGACATTCCTATTATGTGCAATTATGTTAGTATCTAAATTATCTCTAGTCATAGGATTAATAAGATAGGACATTATTAATCCGGATAGACTATCACATGTTATACTCATTGATTTGATCATGCAGTGGATCTCTCAAACTGTAAGCATGAGATGTTTAGAGTTAACATATGGATGCTTACTAAGATTTGTAAGTACATCAGATGACCTATTATGAGATTATCATATGGATGATATATCAAATGTCAATGATTAATCTCATCATAGCAGTGGTGTAAATATCCTTAGATTTGATGTACTTAAGGATATCTTGGATACTGATCCTATGCTTTGACATCATTCCTTTTTGCCTCAAGACGAGGTCACTCATAAGGTGGTGATTGGGTACAACTATTAATAATCGAAGGTAATTAGGTAGTCAATAAAGGATTCACCACTCCTGATAGAAGGAGATGATACCCATGACCTCTTGTCAAGGTCATTGCTCTGGAGTCTTTTGCCAGAGCAATTATGTGTCATGAAGAACGTCTTCAATGACACATAAAGTAATGAGACCCTAGGATAAGAACTAACATCACTTGGACTAAATATGAAACATAGAGTAATGAGATCTCAGGACAAGAACTAACATCACTTGGACTAGATATGATGTAGTTAGTCTCATGGGTTGACACATAGGTGGGGTATAGTATGGTGAAAGGACGAATTGCACAATAATTATCTATGAAAAGGTTCATAAATTGGATAATTAACTATTGAAGAGTTCGTGTGTTAATCCACTTATATTATGGTAAATTGGCATCATGAAACCCTTCATGATTTGGTTGAATTAATAATTAATTCAAGTGGCATAATACCATCCATGATTTACACGGATTAAAAGTTAATTCAAGTTCCTAAATAACTGGGAATCTAAGGGTCACATGCATAAAAGATTAGAAGAAAAACAAAGTGTGTATGGTTGTTTTTAAATAGGCCAAGATTGTGGCTCATAGGCCACGATCGTGACCGAAGGTAAGGCTATCAATTAAATAGGCCACGATCATGGCTTACATAGATAAGTGAGTTCTTCATTTATGTACAGTAGAGCTAACCAGTCATAAACACACTCAAGTGAGAGAATAAGATGTCTAAAAGAGTTATAAAGTTAGAAAGAAGTGTTTTAAGTCTTGTTCATGCAATTTATGCAATTGTTGCACGAATTAAAGTGCATGCATCACAAAAAACTCAAAAAGAAAGTGAAGACTACAACTTGGTTAGATGAGGATTATGAAAACTTTGAAAAAGAAGAGCCAAAAGAATTCAATGACATTTGCTTTATGGCTGAATCAAGAGATGATAAGGTATATTATTCTGAATCTGATATTGAAGTTGATGAATTGAAAAATGCATATCATAAATTGTATAATCAGTACAAAAATTTGACAGTGAAGTATTTCAAAGAAGTTAAGAAGGCCAAGAACAATGATGCATCCCTAAATAGTAATATTAAATCATTAAAATCTATGAATGGAAGTTTGGCTACTAAAAATATGCCTTTTAACGTTGATTATAAATAAAAGGTCTCTGAAAAGGAAGTTTTGGAAAGAGTAGCTAAGTTGGAAAATACTTTGCTGAGAAAGATTATGATAAAGTGAGATAGTTAGAAGAAAAAGTTGCCACCCTGGAACTTAAAAAAGATAAATATTCTAGAAAGATATTATCTCTAAAAAATGATGTTATAAGTTTAGTTAATGGAAGGAATAACTTGGACGTATTACTTGGGAGTGGTCAATGCATTTTTGATAAGGCTAGAATAGATAATTAGGCCATACAAGAATTACTTTGTAAATCCAACAATAACTATAATCAAAACAATAGGAAACCGATACATAGTAGAAATTATATTAATTCTCATTCATCTATTTTATGTTTCTACAGTGGTAGACATGGTCACATTAGTCATTCTTACCAATTTCATAAAATGGAGAAATTATCTCAAATGTATGTTTAGATACCGAAAGGTCAAGTCACTAACTTGAAAGGATCAAAAAAATATGGGTACCAAAAATTGAGATAATACTTTCTGCAGATATGCTTCAAAACGGAGACAAAAGAAAATCAATGAATAATTGATAGTGGTTGTTTAAGACACATAATAGAAAAAGGATTTGTTTATCTGGAACAAAATATTTAGACATGCTAGCATAAGCATTCTATCAAAATTATCCAAGAATGAGTTAGTAAGAGGACTACCTACCCTGAAGTTTGAAAGCAATCAAAAAAATTCAAATAAAAAGGATATTGCATTACTTCAATTTGGAGTAATCATGGAGGAGAATTTGATAATAGAAAATTTGAAGAGTTATGTGATGAAAATGGTATATCTCATAATTTTTCTTATTTAAGGAATCCTCAGTAGAATGATGTCGTTAAGAGAAAGAACAGGACCTTAGTTGATATGGCTAAAACAATACTATGTGAAAGTGGCCTACCCCATGGTTACTGAGCAGAAGTGTTATCTATTGCTTGTTATATACTCAACAGGTGCCTTATAAGACCTATTATGAAAAATACCCCTTATGAGCTGTGGAAAGGAAGAAAACCAAATATCGCTTACTTTCGAGCATTTTGTTATAAGTGCTTCATTCTAAATAATGGGAAAGACAACCTTGGAAAGTTTGATTTAAGATCAGATGAAGCTATCATTCTGGTTACAGTACTGTTAATAAAGGATTCAAAGTTTACAATAAAAGAACAAAGAAGATAGAAGAATCAATACATATAGTATTTGATGAAGCACTACCTTCGATAATAGCAATTAATTCAAATGATGAAGAGCATCCTTTGGTTCCTAAAAGTGCATTAACTACACCTATAGTACCCTTGGAATCATAAGATCAATAAGGTCCTTCTGAAGTCAAGATAGAGCAGGCTTCTTCCTCTCAGTAGGAGATTATGCAATAAAGAACATCAAGAGAATGAAGAGGTCAAGATATACATCAATACATTTTGAGAGACCCTTCTCAAAGTCTAAAAACCAGATCTTCCTTCAAGAATAACTTTTTTGCCCTCATGCCACAATTAGAACCGAAGATCTTTGAAGAGGTTCTTATTAGTGAAAATTAGGTTTCAACTATGAAAGACGAATTGAATCAGTTTGAAAAAAACAAAGTTTGGAAGCTAGTACATCATTTGTAAAACAAGTTAGTCATTAAAACTTGTTGGGTATTCAAACAAACTCGACAAAAATGGTAAGGTGGTAAGAAACAAAGTTAGACTTGTAGCTCAAAGTTATAATCAACAAGAAGGTATTGATTTTGATGAAATTTATGCACTATTGCTAGACTTGAATCGATTAGAATTTTATTGCCTTCACATGTTATAGAAACTTTAAATTATTCCAAATGGACATCAAAAGTGCCTTTTTAAATGGGTATATTAACGAAGAAGTATTTGTTAAGCAACCTCTAGGTTTTGAAGATGAAAACCATCCTGATTACGTGGTGAAGTTGACTAAAGACCTTTATGGTCTAAAATAGGGTCCTCGAGCATGGTATGAGAGATTAAGTAATTTTATGCTTAAGAATAACTTTGAAAGAGGAAAGTTAGATAAAAACTTATTCGTTAAGAAAAATAAGAATGATTTACTCATAGTGCAAATATATATTGATGACATAATATTTGGTGCTACTAATCATACTTTTTGTGAAGAATTCTCAATATTAATGTAGGGGGAGTTTGAAATGAGCATGATGAGAGAACTATCCTTCTTTTTTGGATTACAAATCAGGCAAAAAAAAAGGATCTTCATTAACAAAGACAAATATATAAAGGAACTTATCAAGAAGTACCACTTTGAGAATGCCAAACTGATGGGTACTCTTATGTATACTGGAATGAAGAAGGCAAAGCTAAGAATGAAACAAAGTATAGAGGAGTGATTGGATCACTACTATATCTTAAAAGCTTAAGACCAAGCATTATGCTTAGTGTATGTCTTTATGCATGTTTTCAATCAAATCCAAAATAAAACCACGTTCATACAGTCAAAAGGATCTTTCGATATCTTCACAGAACTATGGATTTCAGATTATGGTATCCAAAAATTGATTCTTTCAACATAGTTGGCTATTGTGATGCAGATGATGATAAAATTTGATCGAGAAAGCACAAGTGGGTACTGTTAATTTCTTAGAGGATGTCTAGTTTCTTAGTCTTACAAGAAATAAATTGCACAGTTCTTTCAAAAATTGAAGTGGAATATATAGCAGTTGCCAGTTCTCATGCTCAAATTTTATGCATGAATCATCAACTCTAGGATTTCTCTTTGAACTTTAATCATATTCTTATATTATGTGATAATACTAGTGTAACAAATCTTTTGAAATGTTACCCCCAGAATTTTTTTTATGATAAATCAAGCTTGATTAGATTAAATTAAGTAAGTTATGTTAGCATCAAATTAAGTTGTTATTAATTAGTGTATGATAGCACTAAAGAGTTAGGTGAAGAGTTAATGAAATTAAATGAGCTAGTTGGGCCTTGGGCCCAAATGAAATGAATAAAGAACAAGAAATGAAATGGGCTTTAATAGATGGGCTTGAGTAGGAAGGAGTATAAGAAGAAGAGGGAAATAAGAAGTAAAAAGGAAGAGGGATGAAATGGACTTGGGCTTGGGCTTAAGTAATTTAAGAAGAAGAGTATAAAAGGAAGAGTTAAGTGAATTGGTAGAGAAAGAAGAGGGAAAGAAACGAAAATCAAAGGGAGAGGAGGAGAGTTTTCGGTGAAGGAGGAGAAAGAAGGAGAAAAAGAAAGGTTGGTTAGGGTTTTGGTGATTTCCATGAGATTTAGCAAGTGTTTGAAGAAAGTTGAAGGAGAAAGAGTGTAGAGAAGGGCAAGAGCTTCAAGTAGAACCAAGAAACCACTTGGTTTAATCAAGATTTAAGGTAAGTTCTTGAATTAAGGTTAAGATTTTAGTTGGGTTTTTGGTTAGAAAGATGAAGAATAAGATGGGTTTAGTGATCCTCTTATCGATTTCATGATTAATGTTTATTAGGTTTTCCGATTTTGAAACCCTATGTTGATATGGGGTTTTTCCTTGTTATGATTGAAGGGAGACAAGAAGAGAGAGAGGAGCAAGTAGAGGAGCTCCTTTAGCAAGGATTTATCAAGAAAAAGGTGGGTTCCATATTTATCTTTATATATATAAGCTACAAATGTAAATTAATGCATGTTATTAATGACATTTAA
>JANIPM010000231.1:65429985-65446685 GCA_027478405.1 Erythroxylum cassinoides
ATTTAAAGTACCTTGAATTTTTTTATACACACAATTCATCCCCCTCTTTCGTGTGTTTGCTTTATCAAGGCATACTTTTACGTTTTATTATTCTTAATTTATATTTATCTGCAAATTAAATAATTTTTTATCTTAATTTATGAGAAATGTGTCAAAATAATATAAATATAAATATAAATATTATTATATCAATTTTATATTGAAGGATTGTTTTGAAATTTTATAAAATTTAAAGACTATTTTATAATTTTAAAAAATTATAATAGTATCTTATATTAACTGATATAGGTACTATACTATACCAAAATCAAATTTGGTAGTTGGTATCAAATCTAGTATGATATTTATAACATTGATTTTGAGCTCTTATTTTCTTTTATGACTCATTTTTTTGTTATTTGTGATTTTCAAATTTATATTTAAGTATGACCGACTTGTCTTTTTAAGATATTTGTTCCTAAGCTAGTTTAGATCTAGATTATTATTTCCTTGAAAGATCACTTCGGGGTTTTGATATAGGCTTTTAGGCATATATAAGGTTATGTTGTGGATGTAAAAAGGGGAATTATTTTGGAATTAATCAAATTATCTAAAAGAGGTGTCTTCATCTTCTTTTTAGATATAATCTTGGAGTGCGATGGTTTATATCCTCTTTTTATGTATTTTACGTTTAATTTCTTGGATTGACATGTTTTCGATAGAACTATCGTAGGTCATGTCATACGTATATCGAATCTCATCAACCTTGTTGATAAAGGTCATATCAAAATTTAGTATTAAAACTTTGTTCAATAATCTAGTTTGTTCGTGATATCGTTGTTTATGTTTTTAATATTATCTGTTTCATTCCATATATTGAATTTCCTTGTTCGTATTTAATTTCTTATTTCTTATTTTCGTGATTTTACAAGTTAACAAAAATTGTCTATGTTTTATATTATTTTCCTTATTGTTCAATTCAAATTTTTCGTATTCCTCTTTTTATTGGGTCTAATTAGGTTCCATTGAACTCAATTTTATGTTTTGAGTTTTCTTATTTATTGACCTTTAGTAATGTTTTCATTGTTTCACTTTTTCCAATTGGAAATATTTGATGAAAAAGTAAGATTTGAACTAACTTTTTCTTGTTGCTTTTGTTGCTAACATTTTCTTGTAGGTTTATCATGACTATAATATGAAGGGATAACCGATCTTAAAGTGTCCAATATTTTAGGAATTTTTCAATCCAGTGCCAAAGTTTTAGGATTTTCTCAATCTACTACCTTAGTTTTTAAATTCAATTGGGTGAGCAGCTGTTTAAAACAGTAACAGTTAAGTTGAAAAACATTAATTTTGTTACTACTATGTTGATGTGGCTAATGAAAGACTAGTTGTTAATGACTTGTAGCTATTCACATGGAAAAAAATGTCACTAACTAAACAAAAAACCTAGTTGCCCATAACCCAAACCCATTACCAATTACGCATCTCATAAATTCACTTTACACAAATTCACCTAAATTCACTTTACCAAACATGAAAAAAAAAACTAGTTACATTGTCTCTATGTCCTCGTTTACCTTTGTTAATCGCACATTTGGAAAGCACAATATAGGTTCGTCTTCAACTAGAAAGCACGTCCTCTCCTATTCTTACATTAGGTTATTGACATTCCCAATGTTGTCCTGAGCAAACAGTTGGGGTCCCATGACAACTCAAATATGCTTTTAATTTTATGAAATCTTTAGACTTCATTCATTTGAAATTTCTAATGTATTAGGTTTTCAAAAATATGAATTTCCTAATTTCTTGAAAATTTTGGGTTGCTCTTAAAATTGCTACATGTTTGATTCAATTTGGAGTTGGTATTAACTCTTTAAACTCCTAAATGCATATGTTAATGTTCAATTTTGTATGAATTTTATTTTTGGGGATCTTTACATATTAAAACTTAGGAATCTTAAAATTTTTGGGAAATCATATATTTTTGAGTAATTAATGGTTAATTATGGCAATTAAGAATATACTTGTAGATATCAATAACCAATTTCACTAAAGTTTGTCAATTTATAATCTAATTAAAAGGGTCTGGATAAAGACTCTTTTATCTTTCTGTAAATGGCTTAGGAATAAAATTTTTAATACGTTGCATAAAATTAGGTGAAGAAGATTAAGAATCAAGTCTTAAGAAGTCATAGGCTAGTGATTTTAAATCCTTAATTGTTATGATAAAGATGTATTCTTGGTATGGAAATTATTCTAATATGAATTCTCTTTCAATAATAACTTTATAAATTCATTTAAATAGATGCCCTTTGGTTATCACAGAAGAATAGACTTCCAATACATCTTCTGCTTAATTAAAGCTTGACTTTTCGATTGTTGAAGTAGCTACTCTTATTAAGAGATATGAAAACCTCTTACTTTGCTAGTTTATTATTATTATATGTCCTTTTGTAGAGGCTTTTAATTTCTTCTTTAGTTGTCCTTAGTTTTTTTGCATACATTTAAAAGCCTTAAACACTTATCTAGGAGTGATGAGACCCTTCAAAACTTCTTCCTCAAACCCCTAAACATTATTGTTAAACTTAAATAGATCATCTCTTCTAGTTGTGTAGACATTAGGATACACCCAATTAGCACGTGATCTAACTTAAAAGGGTTGTTAAATTACGCAAAATTGTTTGGGAAAGTTGACATTTAGATCGAGTTTACCTAATGGCTATGTTGTTGGATGTATTCTTTTAAGTTTATAAAGTGCACAATTGGGTTAAACTGGTAACCCTATTTTTTGGGAAGTAAATAATTTTATTTAAAAAATATAGCAAATCCTTACAAAGAATAATGAATGTACGTACTTCAATTCAACCTATTTTTCTGGCTAAGAAGTTGCTAGTTTAAACTAATACATAGACCAACCCTTAATTTCCAAATAGTCCTAATGAATGCCTTTTTTAATTACCTCAGCCTCTTATCAATATATTGAAAGTTTAAGGATAGGATGTAGTTCCTATCCTAGCTTATGAGATGAATCATTGACTTCTCTTATCGATTAAAAAGTTCCTTTCATTTACAAGCTATTGTACCTTTGTATCTGCTTATATGAGCTTGTGATCTAGAAGGTTCAATTTTTTAGAAAATTCTAGGCTTAAGATTAACTTTCTGGTATTAAAATTTTATTACATACATAAAAATTTTATACATCCCCTTTGACTTTGAGATGAGTGGGGATTATTGAAGTGTCTTTCTTTTTGTAGGTTTGTAGCAATCCTTCTTAACATTTGTACCCATGCTCTTAATTAAGAAAATTGAAGTGTTTTAAAGTTTATTTCTTTAGATCTTTTGGTTTCCCTTGTTTTATTTTCCTTGTAGGTAGAATTTGAGGAGGTTCTTCTTTTGCTTCTAGAGAGCATACCAGTCAGTATTTGAGTTTTTTTAACCAAGTGGTGTACAACTATGTCATACATATGTCATCTCCCTTAATATAGACATTTTAAAAAAAGTAAATCAATCCCAAAAAATAGGGAAGGAAGACTTTGATTTTATACTTAGTTACTTTATGTTTAGATCAAAAGACACATGATCCATACATATGGAATCTTCAAATTAATAGCCATAAAGGGTTGCTAATGGCTATATTAGTGGATATGTTCTTTTAAGTTTTTAGAGCATAAAACTAGGTTAAACTTTTAACCTTTTTTTTTAAGTAAAAATTTGTATTTTAAAAGATATTAACAAATCCTTACAAAATAATCAATGTAAGTACTTCAACTCAACCTAATTTTCTAGCTACAAAGTTACTTGTTTGAAGCAACACATAGACCAACTTTAGATTTCCTAAGAGTCCTAATAAATATTATTGGCTGAGTTGTAGTTTCCTTCATATGTATCCTCCTCCTTTATCAATATTGTTGGTTGAGTTACAATTTCCTTCACTAACTTTAGTTTCTTGTAATATTTTGAAACTTTCTTATTTATTATACATACAATTAATTGAAAAATGTGATTTATGAAGCCTTATAGATACATCCCTTATTTATCTATATCGTTTACTATTTTTGAAGTGGGAGCCACAAATGTTCCATCAAATGTTATATTTTCTCTTTCAATGTATGATCTTAAATTTACATGAACTAATTCTGTTCTAATTTGTTGTTGGTTGTTTGTATGGTTGCCATATGTGGAATTTGAAAGCAGTGTGATATTCAAGTTATGAAGGAGAAGTACCTAAAGGTGTATCAATATTTGATGAAGCTAATTTGAGGAGATAAATTCTGGCTTAGAGCTAAATATGAACCACCAGTACCACTTCTATTAAAAAACATGTCCTATGAAAGTTGTGGTCACAACAAGTTTCAACAGATACACATGTAAGTTAACACATTCTTTATTCCTTTTCATTTATTTCTTCATCCTTAAACATTATTTGTTTTCATTTTTTCCAATACAGTCTATAAGTGATGCCTAAACATATTGTTCTAATATTAATCCTTTCAAGTCGACCAGCTAGTTCAAAGCAAAATAAAAGAAAGAGATCAATCTATATATATAGGACACCATGGGGTTAAGAACCTTAGCTAGGAGTAATAAAAAGAGTTATAACTCATCAAAGGTTACAACTATTGAGTTACATGCCTTAAATCAATTTTGACAATTATGTTGTACTTTGATTATATGTTGCCCTTTTTTTAGGATGAAACAAATGCGATGATGAGGAAGATAAGATAAAAAGCTTAACGAAGTTGTATGTAGAGATACATTTTACTAATGTGCCTTATCATACAAGATTTATACAAAGTTATAAAAAGAAATACTTTTTGATTACACAATGCCTATGTGCCTTGTCCTATTTGATGTGAACAACAAAATAATTATATGAATGTACATAGATGTTTTAGAAAATAAAATATAGGAACAAAGAAATACTTTTGTAAAACAAAATACTTATATGAATGCATATGGGTGTTTTAATTTGTATTTCGTTTTCTTTTACTAAGTTATTTAAGTGTTAATGCGACTAATTTAGGAACTTGATGATTGGTATCATGAGAATGTCTTCATAAACTAACGAAGGAAATATGATAAATGATAATGAGATTAATTCAGGAATTTGATGATTGTAATCATCTATACATATTGAAGCTATCACTTTAAGACTTATTTGTTTGAGTCCCTTTTTATTACATAGAAAATGGTTTAAAATCAAGGAAGCTATAATTCTGCACTCAATTGGTTATTAAATATAGAATAATAAAGGACTATTGAATATTTTGTTCATAAGCATATTCAAGTTTCCTGGTACATTGAATAATATTAGCTAAATCTTGTGCATGATTTATAAAATATTAATAGTACAATATTCAACATTTTACATCTACTCATAGCAATTTTTATTTAGAAACACTAATAATACAATACTTAAACTTTTAATTTTTATCTTCAACAATTATTTTTCTTCTTCTAGCTTGTTCCCATGTTGAGCACAATAAATAAAGTGTCTTCTATGATTTCTCTCCATCCATGAAGTTCACATGATAGCCATAACCCATAAAAACAAAAAGTTCTTTGTCTACCCTAGACATCGAATTTGTATATGTTCTTTGGCTCATAATACTCAATCTTAACCTACTGCATATAATCAAATGGAAAGGACAAACATATTCAACATATTGTAGTCTTTTAATAGCAATTCATAATGCAATATGTCTAACTTATAGTTTTCACCATCTCTAAAGTTCAATTGAAAATATCATACCTTTTTCATATAAGGAACTAACATATAAATTACAATATCAAAATTTACAACCAATCAATTCAAAATTTCAAGACTATTGAACTAATGTATTAATATTCTTGAAATTATTTCACAAGATCATAAAAAATTGTCATTGAAGATGTTGCATTGTACAATAATGTAAGGAACATATCATTTCTAAGAAACTTTGGTTCCATCTTTGATGTCTCTATTATGGATCTACTTACTTAGAGATAGCCTTATAATTATCTAACTAGATAGCTAGTTACATAATCATTATCAGGAATGCACTTCAAATTAAAGTTTAAAAACTTGAATGTGTTCTACAATAAGTGTACCAAGATTTTGGCATACTTACCTTGTGAAACAATGAAGACAGGAGAAGAGGACGTGCAATCCAATCGAAGATAAACGAGGACAAACTAGAGATCGTTCTTTCCAAACGTGTGACCAACAAAGACGAACCAGGATGTAGAGACAATGTAACTAGGGTTTTTCATATTTGCTAAAGTGAATTTGGGGAAATTTGGATAACGTTAATTTGGGTGATGGGTAATTGGTAATGGGTAACTGGGTTTAGGTAGTCGGTATTCTGCTTAGTTTGTAACATTTTTTTAACTTGGAAAGCTACAATTTATGAACAATTAGATTTTTGTTAGCTACAATAGCACATTAGTAATGGAACCAACATTTTTAACTTAACTACTAAGGTTTTAAAAAGTAAGACATCAATTGAAAATTTTTAAAACTTGGGCACTACATTGAAAAAATCCTAAAAGATTGGACACTTTAGGAATGATTATCCCAAATCCAAAACAAAAGTTGTTCAAAGAGAAAAAAAGTAAGCGGGGACAAAAGACTAAGGAGTAGATATAGATTTAATAGAACATAGTACGAAGACAAATCAATGTGATAAGTTGAGGGATAGGTTAGATAAATGTGAAGTTGTCATATATAGATTATAATATAACCCATATATATCTACTATAATGGATGACTTTGAAGTCTATTATAAGGATGATGATAGTACCTTTGATAGGTTCTGAGTGAAGAGGGTGTCAATGATAAGGTGTCCAAAAGTGAAGAGGAGGTGGAGGATGAGATGCCTAATTTGTAGGATGCTAGCAATGAGAAGTACGTTGAGAGTTCTAAAAAGGAGAGGATGTTGGTCACTGAGAGGTTGTTAAGGATTTAGGTAGGAGAGGATGAAGTGAATGAGTAATGAGATAACCTCTTTTTATGCTAGATGTGCCTTCAAGGATCAGTGCCTCTTTCTATACTAGATGGAGGATACATGCTTATGTGACTAGTGAGAAGTTAATGGAGAAGTTAAGGTTACTGACTACGAAATAGCTTGAATTATATAATTTGCATTAGTTGAATGAGAGTAGGGAGGCCAAGATAACAAAACAAGTTTATAAAGATCGACTCAAGAGCTATAACAGTAAGCATGAGAAATTGATAGGAAGGAAGCAAGAGCAAATACATGTGAGTAATTCAAGTCTTTTAGAGTAAGTGACAAAGAGCGATAAATATAAAGGTGAAAAAATGAATTTGATAGTGATAGGCTCTGCAAGTGCACAGGTTTAGTTGTAGTAATCAAGTGTAGATCCACAAGGACTAGGTCAAACTACTAAATTTATACCTCCTAGAATTGCTAAGCAATCAATTAAGAAAATTTTGTTGTTAAGGAAATTGTAATAAACTATAATCAGGACTTTCGCTAATATTCTAGGAATTCATTCCAACGAAGAAATCATGTACTTCCTTATGAAACAAAACGCTGATCCAGTACATTAACTAACTGTTGTCAATCAATTCTTTCGAAGTAATCAACGTGTTGATTTCAATTTTTAATTCCAATTTCTTAGATTTAAAAACCAAATTCAACTCAATTAACGCCTTTGGATTCTTTTCGCACTCCTAACGAAGAAATCTATTTCTAGATATTCATTCAGTTAGATCTAATCTAGCTTTTCAGATGTTAAACGTCACCTTTCAGTTCTTAATTTAACACCACCATATTTAATTAAGAACCCTAGATTAGAAAGATCAGATCAATGATTGATAAAAAGACTTTACTGAAATTAAATCAACATTGAATGTAGAAGTAAATCATAAGGTTCAATACATAATCCCTAAGTTGAAACAAACATCCTAGAATAAAGAAATTTAAAGGTCCATAACTGAATTAAACAATAAATAAACTAAATGAACTGTAAACGACAACATGAAGGATAGTGTAAAGAATGAAAAGAGGAAAGAAAAGGGACTCCAATTTTGTCTTGAATCTTGATTTCTCAATCTCCAAATCAATCTTCCGATCCTTGTTCTCTTTTTCTCCTCTTCGATCTTTTTCTCTCCCTCTGTTCAGTCGTGATCCCACACACTCCACTCTCCTGTTCCTCCACGTTTAAAAACTTTGGAACCGTCAAAATAACTGCTTTACACGGGCTGTGTAAATTTCACACGGTCTGTGTGACCTTCAGGTAAATTGGTGCGCATCACTTCAATTCACACGGACCGTGTGAAATTTCACACGGTCTGTGTAACATTCGGGTAGACTTGGCGCATCACTTCAATTCACACGGGCTGTGTGAATTTTCACACAGTCTGTGTAACCTTCGGGTAAAATTGGTGCATCTCTTCAATTCACACGGGCTGTGTGAAATTTCACACAGTCTGTGTAACCTTCAGATAAAAACCTGCAAAATCAAGGAAAATACCCAGAGCAGTACAATTTCACCAAAAACTAAAGAAATTCACAACAATTAATGTAAAAACAATGACAAAATAGATCTAGAAAATAACGAAAACAACAATTTATCAAACTCCCCTATGCTAAACGTTTGCTTGTCCTCAAGCAAATAGACTAAAAACACAAAAGCAAGAAACAAAAATAACATCAATTCGAACAAAACAAAATGATGCATGTTACTGAGGCAAAGACAACTATTCGCTCCGAGGAATGGTTCATCACTCACGATCTCTACTAGGTTTAGCTTAAAGAGTCAATTTACATAATGAACATTAATCAAAAAGTAAGATCATCCCCCTCACTGTCATTTCTGTCTCAAAGGAGCGCTTGGTTACCAATTTAGTAAACCATTTTCTAATTCCCCAGTAACACATGTCTCAAAGGGGTACCTCATTAGGTATTTCCCCAGTAACATGCATCTCAAAGGGGTAACAAAGACCAATTAAGCCCTTGATTGTTCGAGTTATGAAACGGCCCGATAAGGGACTTAACTCTCCCAATTGCTAGCTACTCCATACATAAGCCACTTAAGGAGCACAAACGCCGTGTCGTTTATGCCGGCTAGAATTGGTAAACCAAAGGTGTGTGATTACTCGGAAATTTAAAACGGCCCAAAAAGGGGATATTCCTTCCAATACTAACAACTCCATACATTCAAGAACTTAAGGGAGGATGGTGCCGTTCCACCAACCTCAGCTAATATTGGTGTTCAAACTTCTTAGATTTTTACCTCACTAACTTTGTATGGAATAAGGGGAGAATTCTTTACCTTCATTGTCTTTTATAATTGAGTTTATTATTTTATTTATTAAGTGTGGAGTAGGGCTAAAATTTTTAAGATTTTTCCTTTTTCAAAAAATTTCCTTTAGTTTTGTGTTTTAATTTAAGTATTTTATTTTCAATTTTGGTGTTTTATCTATTTTAGATTGGATTTTTTAATTTTTTTGTTAATTCTTGCATTTATATTATTTTTAATACGCTAAGATCATAAAGAAGGAGAGTTAGCGACGAAAAGTAGAAAATTCAAGTTAAAGATTGAATATAGGATATAAAGGCTAACTAGTGCATGTATAAGTTGTGTATCTAGTGCTAATCTTAAATAGATTAAAATATTATCTAAACAAAAGCAAACTAACGCCAAATTAGAAGTCTTACTTTAGTCCAAATTTTGTTATTTTATTTTGGTCCCTTAAACGTCCATCATTTAAGTCTTATCGTGGCCTTAACTCTTCATCAATGACTCTTGTATTTCAGCTACACTGTCTTATTTTATTAAAAATATAATATAAATTTAGTGAAGTTTTTTAATACATGTCATTTTCTTAAATTTTCTTTTATTTATCTTCTCTTTAATTGATGTCTCCTCTTGTCTGCTAACACTCTCATCCTTATCTTCCTTTGTCATTAATATCTCATTACACTCTAGGACAACTTTTGTTTTAGATTTGTTATTATCATTCCATACAATTTAAGACTAGTTCACTTATTTTCTCCATTATTGATACTTCCATACTCCTTTAGACTTCCCCATCCTTATCTTTATTAATCATTATTATCTCTTCAAACCTTAGGATATTTTTTATTTTTTGAGTCCAACATTGACATTTTGTCATGCATCATGATCATTTTGTTACTATTATTCATCATCATTAACACCTCTTTGCACCTAAGTATTTCTTCTCTTCTCTACCATTAAACTAAAATATGAACAACTATTTACCCATAAACCAAAAATTCAATACATATACTAAATGAAGATAATACTTATTAAATTAAAATTCTAATCACTATTCACCAGTAAACCAAAAATTATATACATACACTAACCTAACAAATAACTCAAATTTTTCATCTACCTTCTTTCAAAAATCCTTTTATACTTTTTGACTATGACACTTGGTTAGGTGACCTTATTATAATGAACCCTTCACGCCTAAAATAATTAAAGTTATTAATCAATTTGACTATTGACAAATAGTTTATTCAAATGTTTTCATAAATTTCCAACAACAATATTACCTTCAGCTTCTTATACTCTCGCTCAAAGATTTTCTCAACATCCAATGCATTATCAATGCTAATATCATCCTAAATTGTAATATTTTTCATCTCGTATATTCATGCATACCTTATCGAGATAAAATATATGCAACAGATTAAAGATTAAATCAATGTTAATTAACTACATATCTTGTACATGTTTACATATCAATTGACAATTTCAATTTTATTAGATGCATGACTCATCGTCAATATAGCTATGCATCCACCTATATAAGGCACAACACCTTTGTCTTCTATAGTTTAGTAGAATTTATGAGCATACTTACAAAGATGGCTAAGACAAAATGTTCCCAACGAAGTTTCTTGCAGTTATCAACATTTATTACGGCATCCAACAATGGCTTGTTAATATTATAATTAGTCATAGAAACACCTAACACATACATAAATAATTTTTGTCAGAAACACTCCTCCATCTACGCACCCTTACTTTCTTGAGTACATACTTAATCATGATTTAGTGATCATTAACTTTGAACTCTTCTTGAAGTCTCATAACTTTATGCTCAACATCTTTTGTACGTAATCGATTGGTTTTGTTCATAACCTCCATAATTACCACACTATCACCATTAATTTCCTCCCTTATTCTCAATAATATCTCTTTTGGATCAAACTAACTATATAACTAGTAGTAAATTGTAACACCTGAATATCTCCTGGGAGGATATACAAATGTCACACAAAGCATATATAAATCATACCAAAGCATTCCAAAACTTCCTTAAAAGAAACTCAGGCAAACATACAATACATTTCATTATAGGTTTAGTTAATAAATAGAATACATCATACACATTGTACTTTTCAAAATACATTCCTTAACTTTTAAATCCATCCTGAATTAAGGTTGTTACAAACCATATACACAAAAATATGAAATGTTTTATCATATTAAGTACAACTCAATAACAAACTAAACATTTTCCAAAACAAAACACATCCTTCTTTAGCCACCACAACTCTCTTTGTCCCAGTCTTAAATCTTCTTATCAGAACCTACATGAAGGCAAAATTACCGTGTTAAGCATAAAGCTTAATGGGAAATAACTAAACAAGATATAAAATGGTGACAATTTCCAACAGTCATTTAGCATTCACATGTACTGAATCATATTATATCTTAAGAAACATTTAATTATTCAAATTAAAGAGTAATTAGACCATTAAAAGCATCGTAACATAATGTAATTCAATAGAATGGAATATTCTTACATCAGAGCAAATCTTATAAGTATCATAACAGAATATCGTAACTTCAAATCAAAACTTAAAAGTCTCAGAACAGGATATAATTGTGTCAAAACAGAATATATCTTGTATCAGATTAATGCATAACTTGTATCAGATCCAAATTTAGCTTGTTTTAGAACTAAACATATATCAGAACACAAAACTAATTAGCCTACTAGTCCTTTTTACATAAGTGGGTAACGGGAACAGAATAGGGGTACCTATGATTAGTATCAACAGAAATAGAAGAGACTTAAGTCTCTGAATCAGAAGACACTGTAGTGTCTAAGAACATGGGACACCGTAGTGTTAAAGTACAGAAGACACTAAAGTGTCTAAGAATAGGAGTAATTGTAGACCTTTCTAAGCATGCCTATTTATCCACGACATGGACTTGGCAGTTTTAAAACAAACTATTTCAAATTTCATAATCATATGTAAAAGATGTAGTGCATAACATATGACTTTATTCCATCCTGCTCAAATTGAATGTGTTCATTCACATTTGATCAAACTTAAAATGCCTTGTAAATATAAACATTTATGATAATGCACTAATGAATACATTAAGTAATTACATTTTACATGTATTCAAACAAGTTCCCTATTCACTAACATTCAACACATTACTTATATCCTTTAGATCACATTTGCTTCCATAAGAACACATTTATCCTTTGAACAAATCATATATTTCAACATTAGATACTTTGATAATAAACAACATCTTCCTTAAGTTATTACCTCAATTAACAATTCAAAAATTATTCAACCTTTAATCAATTAATCTAACATCAAACTAGGTTCATTTTTAACCTTAATTAAGTTTAAATATACCCATATAAAGTATCTTAACCTTATGTGGTTCAACAATTGCACAAAATAGAAATTTTCATGTCAAAACTTTGCCCACGATCGTGGGGTACCTTGTCGTGATCGTGACAAAAGCTAATGCATGCCACGATCGTGGACTACCTAATTTCCTGTGATTTTCTAGGTTTAAACTCCTTCATTCCAAATCCCAAACACCTTCATCAAAGTCCATTCATTTGACCTCAATTCTACCTTATTTGTGCTTCAATTCCTCATCCAATTCACGTCTAAATCCAATTTAAAAATATTCATTAGGCAGCTCACAAATCATAGTCTTTCATGCATCAAAGTCAAAACAGAATTTGCCATAAAAAGCTCACTTTTCCAGCACTCATTTATCATCATCATAACATATGTTCCGTGCCAATTCAATCATCATAGAACTTGCATTAATACATGTTATCAAGTTTAAAATTCCCTTACCTATTTAACTTTAAATTATAACTCCAAAGAACAAGCCAACTAACCTTCCAAGCAACAAACACAACTCCAAAATGCAAGTGAAACTAGGATGATCTTAACACCAAGAAGACAATAGCACAAAAGATGACAAGGTCTAACTTCCTTGATGCAACATCTTGATATGGTAATCAAGCACAACATAAGCCAAATACACATGAATGAAAGAGCATGGTGTTTCGATGGTGAATGAACAAGGAGAAGAAGATGACCAGCAGAAACACTTCTGCTTTAGTTGGATTCATTTGATGTTAGGTGTCACTCTCGCAACATGGCATATGTCTCCATTGCATGCATCCCATTTGTCCACGCCTCAAGCTGCCAAATGCCACAATCCTACCAGCCCACTTGTCATTTAATCAATGATGGCAATTGTCATTCAATTATACTGCTATTTATCCCTTATTAACTTACGGCAAATGTCACTAAATGTATAGGCTTAGTCACCCTAATTTTCATGTACCAACTTATCTTACCACTTGACAATTTTCTTAGTCCAAATGTACATTTTAATACGTTAATTTTCTAATGGTTACAATTAATTCCAAGTTACTAATCATGGTTTGATGGACCATAGATTTAAGACATATGCAATTTTCAATCATATCACATATACCTTCATAGATGTGTAATATTTCTACTAGGGTGTAACTTGGGGCCTTACATAAATGTCCTCCATTATCCTAAACCTCTCCATCTTTTGAATTTCATTGAATCCTATTATAAAGGGTTTGCATCATCAATTTAAAGACTTTCTTTAGATAATAATACATTTAACAACTCTATAAATACATATCCAATATAGTTACAATCAAATAATAATTTAATTTAATTCGGTATAAATATTAAACCTTGTTCTTTGTAACTCTACTTTTTTTGGCTTATCCTATAGGCAATAACATCATCCTAACCTATAGTTTAAATTTTTTAATCAAAATAAGTTTACAAAATAGTCATCATATTAATTTCAACAATTATTCTAATTACTTTCTATTGCTTCTGTGTGACCCTTTTCTCTCTTTTATGGAGGAGTTGGTGATGTAATTATACATTTTTTTTGGACTCTTAACAATAAAATCTTAAATGTCAACCATACCAAACTAAATATTATAACTAGTTATAATATCCATGAAAACCAAAGCATATATGCTAATCAACATCAGAACAAGCTATTAGGTATTTATTCTTATCCAATACCATAAAAACATAAACCAATAACACTTTACTTTCCTCTACTCTAGGCCTTGCCAACTAAGTCATTAATGTAGACTCATCATTATAAAAACCATGTTTAAATGCATATCTAAATAAATTTATTAGAACAACAAAATATTAAACATATAAAATATATAAAGATAAAAAAGAAGGAAAGTAACATTATTCTATTTATTATGTCTACTGCCGAGTTATTCAACCCGTATGTTGATGCATTAACTAACTTTTATATAGGTGTCTAAAACACAATGGATTAAAGAATTAATAGAAATTTAGCTTGCTCGCTTTGGGGTTATATTCGACAATAAGGATATGATGAAGACTATATTCTCATAGGCATAAGGAGTTAATTGCAACTTCTTAAGGAACCTTTCTATAAAGAAATTATAAAAAATTATATAGCTATCCTAACTAATTTATGCTATTGAAAAATTACAAAAAAGGTGGTTCTTATTTATTATGGTGTGATCATATTTTTTAATGAAGATATGATATTTTTGTAAAGAGTAATTTAATAATTTTACCATACAGATTTGATAATACCCATATTCAAATAAAGAACCATAAACATGTGTTTATTTATAATAAACATGATTGATCACATATGCATATAGTTAACTATGCTCAAGAAAACCTATAATAGACAAAGTTTGATACATAGTTAGATACCAATTTGTGTCCTTTGCAATGTCCCTTCAAAAAATCTAATACGAATACATTTAGATACACGACTATGTACTAAACTTTGTTCATTTGTCTCTATCATAGTCATGATTTTAGCATACCAAGATCCACCAAATTGCGTCTAATAATGTGTGCCTTAAGATAAGCGAAAGTGTTACTTATTAGTAATGATTGTTATTAATTTTTATAAATAAACATGATATGAAATGTATTATATCATAATATAGTTTAAATTGAGACATTATATTCTTTATATTTAATCATAATATTCTTATATTAAAAGTGAAGGTGTCATTTATCTTCTACAAGTTATGGTTTTTTTATATAAAAGTGTGGTAGTAAATGTATTTAGTCATAATATAATTTGTGTGAGACAGTATTATTTATACTCAATCATGATATTCTCATATTAAGGTAAAGGTTTCACTTATCTAAGATAAGTTATGGTATTTTTATACAAAGATATGGTATTGAATATATTGAGTTACAATATAGTTTGTATTGAGGCATAACATTTTTTGTACTTAATCACAATATTCTCATACTAAAGTATACGTGTTACTTGTTTTTAATGAGTGATGATATTTTATGTACTCAATAATGTTATTCCAATATTGAAGTGAAGGTATTACTTATGCATATTTTATGTATAGAGTGAATGTATGGTATCGATTCATTGTATCTTATGTACTCAACGTTCTCATTCTCATACTAAATAAAGGTGTTACTTATATGTAATGAGTGATGGTATTTTTTTGTACATAAATGTATTATTTAATGTATTAAGTCTTAATATAATTTATATTGAGGTATGATATTCTTTATACTTAGTTATGACATTCCCATATTGAAATGAAGGTGTTACTTATCTGTAATGAGTAATGATATTTTTTTATGTGCATGGTATTGGATGTACAAACTTATGATATAGTTTGTATTGAAACATGGTATTGTTTATGCTAATTTTTTGTATTCACATACTAACTTTAAAGTGTCACTTATATGTAAAGAACCAATTTTTTGCATTTTTCTCATTGTCTTGGAATGATTTTCATTGCATGGTGGTGATTTTTTATAGGCTTATGATTGCAAACTGGAGAAGTGATATTTAAACATTTGACTTAAATTTTTTAATTTGTTACTCATAATATTTAATTGTAAAAATTGTATTAGTGGAAATGGAGGATAAAGTTATAAAATTTCTTAAGCACTCTTCTTTTAAATTATTGTCAAAATGAGCACATTACAATGGGTCATAAATGAAATATTTGTCAGTTGATTTTATAATTCATTTTTCTTGCTTACAAACACATCTTTTGAGAAACCTAACTTGTGCAAAATAAAGAACGAACTAAAACAGATTTCAGTCATTTTAATGCACCCAAAAACCTTATAAATGTACAGTGAATTTCAAATAACAGCAAATTGGTATAAAATGCTAATAATCTTTATATCAATTTTTAAACAATAATTCACAACATAATCCCTTGATTGTCCCACATATATTATAATATTGTTTAGAAAATACCATTATATTCCTCCATCGTTAATATATCTTCCACTACAGGAAAAATGCAAATTAGCGATGGAAACTTAGCAACGAAAACATTTTCGTAGGCAATTAGCGACAGAAATATGCTTTCCGTCGCTAAAATTGAGTGATTTAGCGACGGAACTAAT
>JANIPM010000231.1:65590238-65607698 GCA_027478405.1 Erythroxylum cassinoides
TAATAAAAATACCTTTTGTGATCATTTGAGGGTATTTGGTTGTAAGGCTCATGTTTATGTTCCAAAAGATGAGAGGTTGAAGTTAGAAGCTAAAGCTAAAGTTAAAAGTGGAGAAGAAGGTGGTATAGGCAATGGAAGAGAAATGATAGAAGGGGAAGATGTGGAGGATGTGAGTGGGGAGGAAGTAGCAAAGGAAAAGACAAATTCAAGAAAGCGAACATGTCATAAGATGTGAATTTTGGAGGTGATAGGGTCAAAGCAGCGATATCTTTTGTATTTTAAGGAATACCCAATAAAGACACACTGTATGTACTTTAGAGTGAGTTTGTCCATACGTTGGGACCCAAAGAGAGGGAAACAGGCACACCCAAACTCACGAAAGTGAGAGAGATTAGGTGAAGTGAGGAAAAGAGCTTCACGAGGGAATTTTTGATTTAGGACAGGTGTAGTAAAAAGATTAATGAGACTGGTGGCTATAGAAAATGCATCAAACAAAATGATTTAGGTAGAGAGGGATAAAGAAGAATGGTAAGGTCAGTTTCAGTTATGTGATGAATTTTACGCTTCGCAAGGTCATTTTATTGTGGGGTGTGAGGACACGAAATGCAGTAAGAGATGCCATGCGTAGTTAGAAAGGTTGCAAAGGGACCTTTGATGAGTTCAGGAGCTCCATCGTATTGAAAAGTTTTAATGGCAAACGAAAAAAGTTTTTCAATTATAGTTTTGAAAATTTGGAATTAAGAAAGAGATTGACTTTTGTGAGTTAAAGGAAAGATCCAGGTGTAGCGACTAAAGTCATCAATAAAAATAATTAAATATAGGTAACCATAATTTGAAAAAGATGGAGATGGACCCCAGATATCACAATGAATAAGTTGTAAAGACATATTGGAAGCACGAGATGATAATTGAAAGGGAAGACGAGTGCTTTTTCCTATTAAACAGGAAGTACAATTATTCAATATATTTGATGATAATTTGAAAGGGAGAGATAGTCTAGAAAGTATGGTGGAGCTAGGATGACTTAGACGTTGATGCCACGGATTGAGTGAAGTGGAAGATGCTTGGAAGGTAATTGGAATTTGAAACCAAAGTGGGATATGCATGAGATAAAGATTATTGTGGATGGATCCCACGAATAGTGGTGTCTTGATATTGAGATCCTTCACAATGTAACCAAATGGGTTAAATTCAATAAGGCAGGATTTATCTTTAACAAATTTAGCTACAAAGAGTAAATTGGCAATAAAATCGAGAATGATTAAGATATTATTTAAGTGAAGAGGACAAGTTGTAATGGATAAGGTGATATTACCAATGGAGAAGATGGAAAGGGTTTGTTCATTACCGACAATCACTTGATGAGGACCACTATATGGAGTTTCAGAGTCAACAAGGTTAGGATTTGGGGTCATATGATTTATGGCGTCAATGTTTGGAAGCCATTCGGTGAGAGTATTAGAAGTGAAAGTGGAGGGATTCAATGTATCTTGGATATTTAAGGTAGTAAAGGCAGTGGAAATGGAGGGTGGAGAGGACGATTTCGAGATTCAAAATATTTGTAACGATAATGGGTTGCAATATGGCCCCATTTCCAGCAAATTTGACATTGGGATGGAGGTTTGTATGAGTAATTGGGCTTGGAGGATTGATAAGTGGGTTGGGCTTGTATGTGGTTAGTGTAGGTATTATAAGGTGATGTAGGCTGAAAAGAGCTGACAAGGGCCTGCTCATGTGGGCTAGAAGAAAATGTTTGCGGCCCAGAAAGAGTGGCTTATGTATTTTAGGGTTAAAAGAACAACATCCTCCACCTTTGCTTCGAGTTGTGCCGTGCCCGTGGAGAGATGGAGAAGAGCGATGGCCATTGATGACATCGTGAGGGTTGTGTCTGGTGAGGGAGCCGAATGAAATGATAAGAAACGCTGCTCGTGGATGAGAAGCTTCGCTCTGAGCTCATCGAAGGAGATGTTGGATTCTCGTTGCTCTATCGCCGTAATAAAGGATTCATAATTTGCTAGCAAACCATTCAAGGTAAAGAGAATAAGATCATTATCAGTTATTTGATCACCAATAGCTCATAGTTCATCAGCTGTATTTGAGATAAAAGCCAGATAATCGGTAATGGATTGATTTCCTTTCTGTAATGTGTGCAGTTTATGTCAGAGAAGAGGGTGTTGGGAAGTAGCTTGCTACATGAAATGACGCTTAAAATCAACCTAAAGATCACGAGCAGTGGTATTGCCGACAGCAAGGCAGACAGTGGAGCTTGATAAAGAAGCAGTGAGGAAGCAATAAACCAGGCGGTCATATTTCTGTCATTTGTGAAATTTGCCCATTACCTCGTTAACATGTGTTTTTGGTCTTCACTCTTTGGCTCTACTTTTTGAATGTTCTACAATGAAAAATAGTAGTTTGTAGTATCAATTGTTCTAAAAATCAATTTAGTGCAATTACTAGTTATTTGTAATAATTTTACCTTCAAACTACATTAATTCAAAACAATCACTCATGAGCTAAATTAAACACAATATCCGATAATAAGAGCCAAAAAATAACAAAAACTACGAAATTGTCACAAAATGATATAAGAAACTTGGGTTCAATTACCAACCAACTCAGAGGTAGTGAGGATAGAGTGAATCTGATTACGCCAAATAAGGTAATTTGTGTTATCTAGTTGAGTAGTGAGAAAATTAGTGATATAGTTGATTGGTAGAATAGGGGAGTTAAAATCGACCATGATGAGTGTTTGCTTGATCGGATGTAGTAGAAGAATTGATTGTGTAATGTCTTTAGTAATGTGGGAATGTAAAGCAATGTGCATTGTGCGTAATAGGTGTTTGAGGAAATAACTAAAAGAAGATGTTATTTGTAGGAATGAGTCTGTGGTTGAGTGTTTATGTTGAACAAAAAAAAAACTGAAAACAGATAAGTGTATGTGACTAGAATGAATGTATAGGCTCTGATATCATGAAAGGAATAGAAGAAGAAGACAATTTATATGTGAATGTATTGTATTTCTTATGTATTGCAGAGTAACTTTACATTATATTTATACACATTTGTAGTATTTAAAAAGATAATAAAAATCAATTGAGATACACAAGATAAAATCAAATTACATATAAAAAAAGATCAAATCTGAGCTAGTAAAATTATGGAGATTTGTAAGTATATGTATATATTTATCAAGAACAATAGGTCGCGATGGTCTAGGTTGACTAAAGGGTAACCCTAACTCCTTTCTCAAAATGTTGTCATTTTAGAAAGTGAAACTGAAATGATATCATTTTTTGTCTTAATCCAACTTGACTTGTTGCCAAATCTAATAATAGGATGGTTATACTCATTGTTGAATTTGTTAATGAGAGTAAATATAATCAAGGCATATATTTAAGTAGAGGTTGAGTCAATCATTAGAAGAATAATTAAGTAAAAAATTGGGATATAGTATGAAAAAAATTCGAACTTCCAAAACACTCCATAAAAAACCAGGAGGCGTGTTCACGTATAATAAGGGATCGGATCTGATGAGTTGAAGATGTTTATACTTAAGCAACCTGTCGTCGGCAATATCTCCCAGCACGACTCACGAGGGATTTTGTGAGTAGGATTGGTTTATTAACTATCATTTTCATTGTTATTATATATTTTCCTTTTAACGTTTAATTGTTAAATCTCCCTTATCCTTTTCTTTTAATATATTACTTACTTTGATGAAACTCCATTCTAATATTATATTTCCCTTTAAACAATTTTTTTAAATAGTTAATTCATGTTTCGTGTAGATATAACAACATCATTAAATTTGCAAATTACATATTGAATTACGAAAAAAAAGGTCAATGATTAAGTAACTACATTTATTTGAATTCATCAAAAAAAGGAAAATAAGTTTATATGTTTAAATTTTCCTTATATTCAAAAAATAATCATTTGGTTATAAATATTTAAAATAGTTTGAAGAAAATTAAGACTTGTTATTAATTACAAATCTCTTTTTTTAGAGAACAATATATTTTTATCAAGACATCGACATAATTCTTACCGTAGTCAAACGTTTGTATCATGTTGAAGTTTTTGACGATTCTGTGTTGTCTGGTGCTCAGAATCACAGATACAAATCTGGATAATCATGATGTGACACTTACCTTTCCATAAACTATAATTTACACAAAACACAAGTAAAGAGTTAGCAATTTGCTTCCTTCGATAGCTTGCCGTAGGAAAATTAGTGCCAAACTGGCAAGTCGAGTGACAACTACAAGGAATCCATCTGTGGCGTCTCCGAATCTGCTGACAGCATCTTCCTTTCTCCATTGCCAATGCCCTTCTTCCCTCCATTTCTTTCTTCTTCTTTAAAAGGCAATGTTTTCCATAGTGGGGTTCTTCAAAGTTCCTGTCTTCGTGTTCCTTTTGGTGCGAGTGTGTCCTTTGGTTAATGGTTAGAATTCAAGCTCATTTACATCTAGTATTTAGGATTTTTGTCTCGTACTTGGTTCCCATTTTCTTGGGTTCACCTTTTGAGTTTACCACGACGTTTGTTATATCCGCTCGCGAATTATAACTCAACATTCAATCCTTCTGCAGAGACCCCATCTGGGTTGTTCTTATTTCAGGAACTAGCTCTTTGTTTCGGTTCCTGGGTTTCGTTTGCTTTTTCTGTTCTTTTTGAATGCATTTGTGGATTGCTTCCCTATATAGTTGAGTACGTTGGAGTAGCATGGTTTATGTGGAGTTGTTAAAATTGAGCTTGGTGTGGTGTGTGTTTATGCTTGTTAGTAACTATTTATCTACGTTGGTTCTAAGAGTCGGAATCTTTTTGACCTCTGCATCGTTTATGTTGGTTCTGACTTAGGATGGAAGGTGTAAGACTACCCGCCGAGGATTCTAAGGTGATATCCGAAACATTAGAAATGCATCAAGTAAGCTCATCCAAGAAGGGGAAAGGCAGGAGACTATGGAAGAAAGTAAAGTATCAGTTGGTAGAGTACCATTCATTGCCAGATTATTTAAGGGACAACGAGTACATTTTGGGCCACTACCGAGCTAATTGGCCATTGAGGGAGGCTTTGCTTAGTATCTTCTCTATCCACAATGAGACATTAAATGTTTGGACGTAAGTTTCCTCTCTCATGCAACAATATTCTCAAAAAAGAAAGGAGAATCCTTTTATGTACCTATAGTTATTTGCTTGGGTTTTGACTTGTGTTTGGATTATGAGATGTTAGGATTGCTGGAAGATCAATCGCCTGGTTTCTTTTTTTGGTTTCAATGTTTATGATTGTTTTGGCTTTTAGTTTTAAAAATATTGTTTGGTTCTACGCTTATGTGGTTGTTACTTGACCTCTGAAATAAGAAATTGTAGAGAACCTAGAGAATGAACTCTTCATAACCTTAAAGGGTCATGATGATTTTGAAATACTAATTATGAGGTTACGAGTTTCTATGAAGAGGATCAGTGGTTGGATTTACTGCTTTATTATCGCTCACTTGAAGAGGATCAGTGACTAGTCGGAAAGGTGCAGATTTCATTATGATGGAACTTGTTTGTCAGCGCGGATGAGAGTCCAAATGGAATGCCAACAGATGTCTTCAGATACGAGCAAATGCTCTTTACTCAATCCATCTGTAGGAACATTTGAGATGCATAATACTAATTAGGTTTTTATGAGAGAAAACGGAGTAGCCATGCCATCAGATATGAGGGAGCATAGTGTCCAATAATGGAATTAGATCTTTTTACATCCTATTTTCGAAGAGTATTTCATGAAGACATTAGCTGAACCATATCATAAATTGGAACCTATCTGTTTACTTTAATCGTGTCTATATCTTAGATATATGAACATTGAATCCCGGGAACAACAATCCTGTGATGCTATATAGATTTATGGCTGCTATATGTATTTATCTTGTTTAATCTTTTATTAACTAGAAGTTCTGAAGTTTTTGAAGAAACACATTCTGTTATTGGCTTGAAGAGTAACTTTCTTGTGGTTTCACTATTATTTCTTGCAGGCATTTGGTTGGGTTCTTACTATTCCTTTCTCTGACCATGTACACTGCAACGAAGGTACCAACAGTTGTTGATCTACATTCTCTACAGCTGCCAGAGGTGTTAAAGGCTGATTTGCACAAATTAGTTGCATGTCTCCCTTCTTTTCCCCACATGCCTGATCTGCACAGACTAAGGGATGAATTGAAGTCAACCTTACCTTCTATGGATCTGATTTCTTCTCCTTCAAGATGGCATGTTGTGGAGCTTCTCTATAATTGTTTGCCTGAGCGTTTCTCACTTGGCAACTCCACAGATGTTTGTGTCCTGGTAATGTTTCTTTCTTTTATATTCCATTTATCGAATATCGGATCTAGAGTATAGGAAAAATCTAGCACCAGAGAATTCCGTTTTCTTCCTAATTAATTATTCAACTTGTGTTCTTCATGACCAAATGCAGCGTAATATGACAGATGATATGGCGAACATAATAACACCCCTGATGGTGAGGCCGATTACCCGATGGCCGTTCTTCGCTTTCTTGGGCGGAGCCATGTTTTGCTTGCTTGCTAGCAGTATTTTTCACCTTCTTTCTTGTCACTCTGAGAGGCTATCATGTATTATGCTCAGGCTTGACTATGCTGGAATTGCTACGCTGATATCAACTTCCTTTTACCCTACTGTCTACTACTCCTTCATGTGTTATCCATTCTTCTGCAACCTTTACATGGGGTTCATAACTATTTTCGGAATTGCCACAGTCTTGTTTTCTCTGCTCCCCATGTTTCAAACACCTGAGTTCCGCACAACTCGTGTATGTCTCTTCTCAGGCATGGGTTTGTGCGGATTGGTACCGATTCTGCACAAGCTAATATTGTTTTGGAGCCTGCCAGAGGCACTCCATACGACCGGCTACGAAGTTTTCATGGGGCTATTTTATGGAATTGGAGTACTAGTTTATGCCGCAAGGATTCCTGAACGATGGATGCCTGGGAAATTTGACATTGCAGGTCACAGCCACCAACTCTTTCATGTACTTGTGGTTGCTGGAGCATATGCTCATTATCGTGCAGGGGTCGTTTACCTCGGGTGGCGAGACCTGGAAGGATGTTAAGTAAATCCTGTAAGTCCTGTATCATGATCATTTCATTGTACCTTTGATTGTATAAATATTGCTTACAGTATGAATGCAGCTGGAATGTGAGATTTGGGGAAGTACTTCTTCTAACTAGTAGAGAGACTTTGTATAAATAACAAAGGTTAATTAGGTATGATGCAAAAACTAATGGCAGCTCCATTGCCCATCATCATCAAAATCTAAAATTGGTTCTTGAATTGGTCAGTGAAGGTACTTGAGTTTGCAGAAACTGTCTGCAAAGGATATTCACGACCTTTAAATCCTTCACATGCATGTAGGCCTTACTCCCCTGCTACTCGCTTTTGTCTCTTTTCGTCTCACTTTAGAGCTCTCTTCAGTCCTCACCGGGATGGTTGTTGACCTGACATAGGTTTTTGGACCAGTCGACAAGCTCATAGGTAAGGGAATAGACCTATCAATGACATGTGATGGGTGCAATGCGATTAGTAGAAGAAATTCACATAACAAGAACCCTTTTTTTAGGCGAATATGATGAAAATATCATTCTAAGTTCCCATTTTGTAGTTGCAAAACCATCATACACTTAAAAGGTTGCTTTTCCTTAACTAGTTTCCGATGATTACGGTCAAACAGGCGGTCCGATCTTCCTGTTCGGTTTCTTTGTTAGGAAAGATCATGACATAATGATTCCTATGGCAGATGGACTAAGACAGGACTAATGCTCCTGAACCATTATTATCGTGTTTTACTAAATAATTAACAATAAATTATAAATAAAATAAATTTGAATATATAAGAATTTAAAAACTCAGTAATTCACTAATTCTACTTTTTAAGAATTATTTATATAATTTTAAATAATTCATGATTAAATAAAAAACGATATCTGAAAGCCGACACTTGGAACACTATTCACGGAGATTACGCATCGAACTATGCAATCTAAGCCACCTGACAAAAACGACTGTCGGTTAGACAATCCCAATGACGTGCACCAGTCCACGTGTTGATCTCAGAATCTTCCACACTTAAACGAGTCCAGATCTTCTGTTCAACATTATAGTATTTCATTGTGTCCATTAAATCTCAACCGTTTATTTATGTAAATTTTGTGTAAGTCCTGCATAGATCCCGCGTAGATTCCGCAAAATAAATAGTTGAGATTTTATGAGACAGAATAAGTCAAGATAATATTGGAGAGCCCACTTAAACACCTTATTTATAGAAAGAAGCAGCATAGTTAAAGAGGAGAAAGTGGACCCCACCGTACCGTAGTTTACGCTTTATCTTTCCCATCCCTGCGCATTTTAGCCTCCTCCGCGCTCATATACCAAAGTAAAATTAACACACTCTGTAACACCCACTCTCTGACTAAAGCCCTCTTTTAAGTAAGAAAGTACAAGATAATTGAAGCTTGATCAGATTGGATTGTATCGTATCTCCAATTCTCCACCCGTTTTAGTGGCTTTTCTCTGCTAAATTTAGGCTGGTAGTTGCGTGATGGAGACTAAGAAAACAACGTTTCAAGCTCTTAAGGCACCACCATCTGTCCGCTAGTCGACGCAAGACAGATGAGAGCAAGCTCCAAAGCTTTTGTTTGTAGTTATCGAAGTAAGTTATTAACATCATTGAAAATGGTCGTGCCAGAAGTTTCCAAGTCTCAGCACTCTCCGATGGCGAAATCGAACGCTCGAAACAAGTCCACTTTTTCGTGTCTCAATGATGGGTTTATCTACCTTGGCGGATCATTGCTCGCGTTCTTACTGGTCTGGTCTTTTTGGTCCTTCGCTGCTCCTAACTTCACTCACAACATGGATCCCACTGTCACCGGTTCGACGTCGAAAGTTGGTTCCGATTCAACAAAATGTCTCCACGGCCAACCCGCTGTTAACCTTGGCTACGACCCACCAGAACCCACTTTCTACGACGACCCAGAACTCAGATACTCCATAGAAAAGCCAGTCAAGAACTGGGACGAGAAGAGAAAAGCGTGGCTCAAACACCACCCTACGTTTGCTGCCGGAACACGTGACCGCGTCGTTATGGTCACTGGTTCTCAACCGACCCCATGCAAGAACCCTATCGGCGATCATTTACTCTTGAGGTTTTTCAAGAACAAAGTAGACTACTGTAGGATCCACGGTATCGATATATTCTACAACAACGTATTGCTTCACCCAAAGATGAAGACTTTCTGGGCAAAGCTACCGGTGGTTAAAGCGGCGATGTTAGCTCACCCGGAGGCCGAGTGGATCTGGTGGGTCGACTCGGACGCCATGTTTACCGACATGGAGTACAAGCTACCGCTACGACGGTACGACTACAAGAACCACAATATTGTGGTCCACGGTTGGGCTAAGCTGATTTACGAGAAGAAAAGTTGGACGGCGTTAAACGCCGGGGTGTTTCTGATCAGGAACTGCCAATGGTCCATGGACTTCATGGACACCTGGGCCAACATGGGCCCCATGAGCCGGGATTACCCTAAATGGGGTGAAATCCAACGGTCAATTTTCAAGGACAAGCTGTTCCCAGAATCGGACGATCAGACGGGTCTGATTTATCTCATCCATCAAGATAAGAGTTTAACGGACAAGATTTACTTGGAGGGAGAGTACTATTTTGAAGGATACTGGGTAGATATACTACCGACGCTGGCCAACATAACGGAGAAGTACACCGAGATGGAGAGAGAAGACGGGAGGCTGAGGAGGCGTCATGCCGAGAAGGTGAGCGAGCAATACGGTGCGTTTAGGGAGCGGAACCTGAGGGGTTGGGGTAACGGAAAGGGGAGTTATAGACGGCCGTTCGTCACACATTTCACGGGGTGCCAACCTTGTAGTGGGGACCACAATCAGATGTACGCCGGAGAGAGTTGCTGGAATGGGATGGTCAAAGCGTTGAACTTCGCGGACAATCAGGTGCTGAGGAAGTATGGGTTTGTGCACCCGGATCTACTGGATTCTCAAACGGTGACGGAGACGCCGTTTGATTACCCTGATGAGGGACCATGGTGAAAGACCAAAACAATGTTCAATGGTTTGGTTTGTTTATACATGGAAAAGAGGACATGTTTAAAATTAGATTGTTTTTTTTTACTTTATATTAGTTTTTACAATAATAAAGAAACGAGCTTTAGTTCATCCCAATTCCCAACCCATATTTATTTAATTTTGGATTTATTAAAAAGAAAAAAGAAGAATAAAGGCGTGCAAAGCATAGCTCTGGGCATCAGATTCCCCCAGATTTCGAGGAGACGAAGAGCATGAGAAAGGCAATGTTTTGCATGTGGGTATCTAATATGTGAGAGGATCTTTTATTTATTGCATTGTGAATGCTTTTTGGACTTTATGAGCATAATAATTCAAAAGAGGGTGGTCAAGTGTACTTTTGAGGGTTCAAGGGCATGATTGACGCTTAATGTTAGACATGTCCATAATGGGGGAATGATGTAGTTTAAACAATATAATCGGTTGGAGGGAAGCATTCCACTTGTGAAACTAGGGGGAACATATCCTCTCTCTCCATGTGTCCTAAATCAAGCTCGCTGACACATAAATGGATGACTTGGATTCAATAGGACAAGGTAAGTACACAAAAATAGGGACAAAAAATTTCAGGCTGAATCTAGGATGACTCTTAGGAGCAGCGAGCTTAATTTAGGCTTTTCCTTTCTAATTTACGGATATTAAAGGCAATCTGACTGCTTATAAGGTTTTCAGTAACTTATAGAAATTGCATGCGTGACAGTAGCATATGGTTAGTACATAGGCTATTTGATCCTATAGCCTTGCTTTAATGTCTTACCCATGAAGGTTATGTTATGATCAAGCTTCACATTAAACTAAGTTTTGAATTATCAAACAACTGAATTCCAAAACCTGTAATTAAGCAAACCTCAAGTTTTGTTAATCGACATTCTTGCCTGTGTGGAAGGGTTCAGACTTCTTGTTTGGAATCATCTTCAACATCTCCACACGAAAAGGGCAAAAATAAAGCGGAGAAGACAAGACACATTGTAAGTTAACAATCTGACACTTGGGCTTTCTTCTTTCTCTCCACGAGGTTGTAGTGTCTTGTAAGAATTCTTCTCTCTTAAGTCTACACGTTTGACAAACTCAACGATTCTTCGTTAGATTACGACTGTCCTCCAGCTTTTCTCCATTGTTCATTTTATCTTTCTTTGCTCAAGGTAATCCATATAGCTGTATTCAATTGAAGTTATGTACTGATGTACATACAATCTTTGCTACAGGCTGATATGCAACAACAAACCTTGTTGTGGTGGAATACCTCGTAAAGGGTTGGGAGGAAGATGGTGGAAAATTAATGGAACAATGATTTAAGAAAGAAGATTAGAGAAAATGGGAATGTGGTGCTGTCACTGATGATGAGCAAATAGGAACTGTGAATGGTAACTTTTAAGAGGTACCTGTCTTCTAAGATCAGTATAAGAATCATTCCATGTTAGTGCCTTTTTCCTTGCCTTTGATATATCTATATGGTTCAGCCGGAATCTGGCCGAACGGTGCATTTCTAGTGAGGTCCATCTTCTTCAACCTTCTGCGATGGATATGGCGTGAAGTAACCTGCAAAACAATGAAGGCGCATCGGGGGTTATGTCCCGATTTGCCTCTCCGACGCTCAAGTAAGTTTTTCGGTGAAGGCGAGATCGTAGAATACAGAGGGAAAGCTAGGTTAAGGATTGCATACCTCTGTTATGAGAAAACAATACCTTATATACGATTTCCTGCTAGGTTTTAGGTCTTTACGTTTCTTACGTACGTGCATGGGAGGCTTCCTCATGCTAATGGGCTGTGGAGGTGTGGATTCAGCCCAAATCAACCTATGAGGGGAGATTGATCGATCGGCCCGTGAGAATGGACTTGGGCCCGATTTATCCGACCTAACCACTATACATTATGAAGAACTCAAACTATCTGGACACCTGCATCATTATTAATATATGGGCTGTTCTGGATTTTCTTCTTCTTCCTGGAAGCGGAAGTGAGCTGTTGGAAGCTGTATACTGGCTCTTTTCTGGCCTAATGCTTAAAACCTTCCACGGTTCCACTTTCCATTCCAAATCATTTTGCAACACTTGGGGAATCTCTTGACAAAGTGTGTTAGCTCTCCAATGATAGCTTTGAGTTGGAAGATAAGAACACCAGGAGGATATGATTGGAGCTATGGAGCATCTTTTGAACAACTAGATAGGGGCCAAAAGTACCCCCATGACAACTTCTCATTTTCCTTCTTGATCAATGATTTGCTTCGGTAAGGCCTAATTTTGATATATAAACCAGATTGCCTACCTGAAATGGGACATTCCAGTAGTATTGTTCCGAATACTTCATATTTTCTTAATAGATCTTGGAAACCCATGCAATCATTTTGTATAAAAAAGTTAGCTATTATCATAAAGGGATGCTTCAGACGTGCAGCAACTTACTAAATCGGTCCACAATCACCATAATAGCTTTGAGCTCATCATATTTTGACAACCCTTTGGTTTCTCTGCATTAAAACAGCCCCCACTCCTGTGTTAAACTACATTCTAGCAGTGTATCATCATCCAAATGCTTTAAAGGGGTTGTTAGCAATTCAAAGTCTTCTTGATATTTAACTGTCGAGGAAGTTTGTCGCAACGACACGAGTTTTGTTTTTTGGGGTAAAGATCTCCATAAGAGTTGGTTTTTGAGATCCTCTTAAAGTTTGATAGGGCCGTCGATTTTTCTCCCATTATAACCCAGACCAACACCTCCCTTTACAGACTCAAATTGTCTTGTCAACAAGTGTTCTTAAGAGAAAGAAACGAAGAATAACATATAATAAGAGTCTCCTACAAATGTCATGTTACATTAGCATTTAATAAACATCACAAACTTTTCGCTGCACATTGAAGCCAAAGAATAAATCATGGTCACATGTTTTATCAAAAGGATTCAAGACCAACCATAGAATCTCCACGTCAATATGAAATTCAAGACAAAATTGCATCCGCATCTTCGTCCTCATTTGGTGCTTCGTTAAACATGTACTGATTCTGATACTCTATTAGGTACTGTGTCGACCTCTTTACATCCAGGAAAAGATTGTAAACTCTTGTAATATCCTCAGTTTCCACGATCTTTCCTTTTCGCTTCTGGCAGGCCAATGCAGAAGCCGTTATGAGATGGATGGCGTATCTCAAGGATGTTTCTGCTCCAATATGTGTTAGTAAGGCCTTTGCCTCTTCGGTGATCTCCACATCTTCTTCTTGGCATCTTATGTCCACAATCTGGCTAATTTCATCCTTTGTATATGGTTGAGTGCATATAATAAGCAATCGATCCAGGAGATCTATCGGAATCCCATGTGGAGACTTGTAATTTGTCCCTCGAATTGCAGTGATCCCTCTGTTAGTAGCCACAACTAATATTGGTGCCATCTCATTCTCGAGAGCACGATTGAGAAAGGAGAAGCACTCTATGTCAAGCATATGCACTTCATCAATGAAAAGGACACCTGGTACAATCTCTGCTTTACCCTCCTCCTGCCATTCAGCTACCTTAGTGTCAATCTGCTCCCTCACCTCAGCACGGATTTCACCAGTATCCCCAGTGAAAAGAGCTAGAAATCCCTGTGTTCTGAAAGTAGAAGATGAGCTAGAGATAATAATGGACAAATAACATACAGGTGACACTGAGTCTATGCAACAAGGATTTGGTCCACAGACTGATAAAGATGGAAAAAGATGTTCAGGTAAATGTCAAAATCATGATAGATGCCAGTGAGATACTTAAAAAGAGTCCAGAGATTCCTCAAAGGATGCGGCTCTATATATCAATCACAATAAGTGAACACCATTGTGGAAACCACTTTCAAATCGACACTATAAATTCCCAGGCAAAAATCTTCAAAATTCTCAAATCTTGATCAAAAGCCAGTGCTAAATCTTTTTATTTTCTGCAACTTTATACATTTTTCCAAACACTTTCATCCATCTCGTATATGAAAAAAAGTGGTTGCAAAGCTTCATCTTGTGACAAGGATAACTAATAGCAACTCAGATGGTTGATATCGTTGTTCAATTTGCAAAAAACAAGGAGTTAGATTGCTGTAGTAATATTCAATCTAGGCGTGAACACATATATTATTCACGTTGCTGCTAAATGTATTATTACTTTTGTTTTCTCTATTAAGTACTCAGAAAAAAAACACATGATAGAACAGTGAAATATGTCTGTATCAGAAGCGTATTACACATGGGGATAAATAAGACTTCTTATCCCTGAATCCAAGCAGACAGTGGCACAGACAAACTGAGACTGACGCAAAGAATTCCTATCAAGGACAAAACTGCACTATGACATTGACAGGTTCCATCTAAATTTTAGAAAGACCCAATCATCTATAAAATACTTGAAAAGCAAACCTTTAAGGCATTCTAAGGGTTGAAAAGAAGACCTCTTGCAACAAGACCAGCTCGTACGTGGATATATACGGTTGCAGTTCTATAATTCATCACAAGAACACACCAATATAGCAAATGAATAGTTTTGCTTGCCATAAACCATCATGTAACTTCAAACTCCTTTAAGTAGCCACAAGAAAACCATAAAACATCCACAGAACTTAATAATCTTATGTCAACCAAGCATCAATCACCCAACTTCAATGGCATCAAGCGAACCACAAGGCAAAAGACACAAACTTTACCTGCTATTAATGACATCAATCTCATGAAGTGTCACGCAATGCACTACCTCTTTCCTCTTCTGCAACTCCCCATCAGGACACTGAACAAACTTCACCTGAGGGCCCATCGCATCGTAATCCCTAGACCTTGAAAACGACCTCCCAAGCTTCGTAATATTCCCTGAAGCTTTATCAATCGCAATCACATCACCACCCTGCACTTTCTCTTTCCCTAACGCCTCTATCATCTTCACCCCCAAATCATACACTGTCTCCATCTCCGTCGTCTTCAACGTCAGCTTTCCCGTCTTAGACGCTGCTCCAGTCACCGCCGGCCGGTCAATTTGAATTTCAACGACCTCACCTTCGATCACCTCCGCCTCCTCCTTGATTCTCACGCCGATTGCTTTACGAAATGCTTGCATTAGGGCTTCAGTTTTGGACATTTCGAGAGAGAAGATTTCGCTAGCGGAGATCATAGCAAATGGGGTTTCGAGGCCGAGTGACTTGGCCATGCCCATGGCTATGGCGGTCTTGCCCGTTCCCGGTTGACCGGCAAGGAGGACGGCCCGACCCGCGATTTTCCCCTCCTTTATCATTTGAAGAATGACGCCGGCGGCTTTTCGAGCGGCAGTTTGGCCAACCATTCCTTCGGAGACTGCGCGCGGCTCGAGTGCGGAGTCGAGGCCTAGGCCACGGATGTGAGAATGGGCTCCTATTCTCTCGATTCGGGTTAGATCCCGAGATTCAGAGAGCTTGATCTCTGCCATTAGCGGTGGTTGGAGAGATTAGTGGACTGAGAGGAAGAGGGAAAGGGTTTAGGCTTTACCAAACGATTTCAGGCGTTGTAAGAATTTCAGGGTTTAAGTAATACCTTTACATTCTGTTTTATTTTTCATTTAATTATTTGACTTTTAACTTATTCGGTCAATTCAACCCTATATAAGACAAAGTTTTCTGTCATGTCATCTTCTTCCTAACAACGTAAAACGAATTGATGTCACTCAACTCATACATCCAGTTTCCCATCATGAATCATGAACGTTGACAATTAGGTGATTGCAATCCTTGCGAGCTTTGGACATTACATGAGTGATCTGAATCATTAGCTTCCAAGTTTGGACACTTCAAGTTTTGATCTTTCACACAGTTCTCCATGTTAGGGAACTCCAACTTCTCCTTAGCTAACTTCTTGGCCATCCTCCTCTGCTTCCTCTTGTTCTAGTTACTGCCATCACTTGACTCTCCTGAATACAAACACAGATCCGATTGCATGGAAACTAAAATAAACACTCCCATTTCACGTGGAGCTTATTAATTCTTACCTGGCTTGTTACCTATGATAATGGAAGCACAACTGTCATCGGCATTCTGTCGAACACCTGGAGTACTCTCTTCGACTGCAATATTAACACTTGATGATGCATCCATTGACGGAGGTAATAATGGTCCAATAATTTGTTTCCGACGACAAACATCTTCCTTAAGCTTTTTCTTACAAAGCCTCTTCCTCTGAGCCCTAGTTAACTTTTGGCGTCCACAATCGTCATCATTGTCGTTACTCGTTGATGAACTACCTTCTCGCAAGCCATAATCATCGGCAAATTTCAAAACCCACATCTGGTAATATATCTCCTGGTTGCAATTACCTAAACAAGTATCCACCGGTAATCAAATAACAATACCTGGAATAAGATTCACGTCAAATCCTTCCCTTGACAGGCTCTCAGTTTATTGCGGATTCTCCCCCTGCGTAATTCCATTTAAGACCCAAATAAGTATGTAGTAAAGTAAATTAAAAAACCAAGCAAACGGGAGAAGAGAGTAACAGAACTAGCACTTGTGATGGTGGTGGCGGCGATGGAGGATAAAGAGAAGAAACCAATTTTGGGTGGAATTTTGGGTGGAAAGAAGACAGAGAGAAGAAATGCGCGAGAAGATCAAAATGTTTTAATTAAACAAAAAGGCAATCATATTTTGCGACGTTTTATTTAACAAAACGTCCGGTTTCTGTTTTGTGACGTTTTAATGATAAAACGTCGCAAAAAGTGTAAAATTTGTTTTCACATTTCTTACACATTTCGTTACGTCGTGAATTTTCTTTTTTTTTTTTGTGAAAATAAGAAATAATTAATACATAATTATTGTGAAAAAATGAGAGGTTAAAATTACCAATAATTTAAAATTAGAAATTAATTATAAAATTGATGCTTACATATGTGTTAGTAAATTTAAGAAGAAAAAAAACCTTTCCTATAATTGAAGACATTCATTATACAATAATTTTAAGAACTTTCTTTATAAAACTTATCATCCTTACATGGTAAACCATGATAGTATTTCAACAAATATAAGCAAATAAAAGTTATGTCTTCCTTTTACAGAAAAGTTAATAACTAGTAGTATAAATGAAAATAAACTAAATAATATAATACATGCTATGTAAAAATAATTAAGTCAATTGAAAAATGATATCTTATTTGAAAAATAGAAAAATAGGCTTCAAGAGGCTTACATGAGCCCGAAGGCTGTTGCGGTAGTGGTGGTCCGTGATGGAAGTTCTGTTGGTTCGGTGGGTTGTTAGCATAACTGAAATTTGGGTGGCCTCTCCAACCGGGATTGTAGGTGTTTGAATAGGGATCGAACTTCCTCTGTTGGAACCCAATAGCATTCACATTCTCCG
>JANIPM010000231.1:65939793-65954368 GCA_027478405.1 Erythroxylum cassinoides
AAGAGGTTTAGATAAAGATGTAGAGAATTATTTGCTTATTTCTATGAAACACTGCTGTTCTTCCAGCAGTTGCTATCGAGATCATGTAAACCATACATTAATTGTTTCTGGCTGTTGAAGTCATTGTTTAATTTGAGAATCCTTATAAATGTTAGAAAGTGATTCAAATATCTTGTATTTAGTAAGGTTAAATTAGTCTTTTCCTTTCAGTTGAATAAGTCATGATTTAGTTGGATAGAGTACAGATTTGTTTGTGAAGACCGAGTCAAAAGGAGAGATTGGTACAGAGAGGATATTGCGTTAAGTTTGTTTGAGTCTGTAGCCTATAAAAGGCATTGTTTATGAGTTGAATAAAAATATCTCGGTTGCGTATCTGCGTCATATACTCTGTTTTCATTTTTCACTCTGTTCTTCTTATTTGCTACTCTATTTTCTATCTTTGCTTTGTCAGCATTGTGGTATCAGAGCGGGTCGATTTTGGGAAACACAGAGTGACAGCGAGAGTGAAATACATCTGTTGGGGAAACACAAAGTGAGAGTGAAACACAGAGTATAAGCACAACAACTATGGCGTTGACAACTTTTGTGATTAGGTCTTCTTCATCTCCACTCATACCCATCTTTAATGGAGAAAAGTATAAGTTTTGGAGTATCAAAATGACAACGTTGTTTAAATCGCAGGAGCTTTGGGACATAGTTGAGTATGGATTTGTAGACTTGATAGATCTAAATGATGAAGAAGAAGATGGACAGATACGAGATGAACAGGAGCGAGAACAGTTGCGAGAGACCAAGAAGAAGGATTCCAAAGCCTTGTATTTCATTCAACAAGCAATGCACGACACAATCTTTTCTCGAATAGCTTCAGCAAAAACATCAAAACAGGCATGGGATACATTAAAAACAAAATTTCAAGGCTCACTCAAGGTAATTACTGTTAAATTGCAAATTCTCCGTAGAGACTTTGAGACACTAGTTATGAAAACTAATGAATCAGTACAAGAGTATTTGTCTAGAGTAATTGAAATTGTGTGAATAAAATGAGATCGTATGGTGTGATGACAAGTGACAAAACAATTGTTGCAAAAGTATTAAAGAGTTTACCTCCTAAATTTGATCATGTTGTTGTTGCGATTGAGGATTCGAAAGATTTATCTATATTTACAGTTGATGAACTAATGGGTTCCTTGCAAGCACATGAAACAAGAATTAATAGATTATCCGAGAACAACGCAGAAAAAGCTTTTCAAGCAAAGGATGATACAAGAGCACCAAATGAACAACCATTTTAGGAAGGTACATCAAGATATGGTAGAGGAAACTTTTGAGGTAGAGGTCGACCCGGAAGAGGCAAAGGTAGAGGTTGATTTGGAGGAAGAAATGAAGTTCAATGTTACCAATGTCACCAATTTAGACACATTTCATCTATTTGTTGGCAAAACAATCCTTAAGCTAGTTTTGCAAATGTAGAAGGTGAGAGCATGCTTTTTATGGTGCAATATGAAGCAGTTACTATGGATTCCGATGTACGGTTTGTAGATAGCGGTTGTTCCCATCAAATGCTGGGAACAAATCAGTCTTCAAAGAGCTGGATGAAACCAACAAAAAGCAGATCTGGCTTGGAGATAACAAGCAAATTTAGGATGAGGGTAGAGGTACTGTTGCCATTAACACCAGTCAAGGAACAACAAAACTTATACAAAATGTTTTGTTTGCTCCTAGTTTGGCACATAATTTGCTGAGCGTTGGTCAGTTGATGGATAGTGGTTTCTTTGTTTTGTTTGATAACGAGATGTGTGTCATCACTTGCAAAAAAATTGGTCATATCTTAGCACATGTTACCAAGACAGTAAATCAGATGTTTCCTCTTACAATTTCAAGTATTGAGCGTGCTTTTATTGTTTGTAAAAAACATGATGTAGAATCTCGATTATGGCATTTGCGATATGGGGATTTGAATATGTCAAGATTAAAATTGTTGAGTCAAAGTGAAATGGTGAATGGTTTGCCGAAATTGGAGTTTACTAATGAGGTTTGTGAAGGCTATATTTATGGTAAACAACACAAAAGAAATTTTCCAGTAGGTAGATCCTGGAGAGCATCTAGTAGTCTTGAACTTATACATGCAAATTTATGTGGTCCAATGCGTATGGAATCGCTTGGTGGGAGTCAATATTTTTTGCTTTTCACGGATGACTACAACCGAATGAGTTGGTTGTACTTTTTGAAGTTTAAATTAGAAGCTTTAGAAAAATTCAAAATATTCAAAGCTTTGGTAGAAAATCAGAGTGGTAATAAGATAAAGGTGCTTCGTACAGACAAAGGTGGAGAATTCTTATCTCATGAATTTAATCAATTTTGTGAAACTAATGGAATTCACAACGAATTAACAGTACCTTATACTCTTAAGCAAAATGGAATTGTGGAGAGGAAGAATCGAACGGTTGTAGAAATGGTTAGGAGCATGTTGAAGAGTCGACATCTTCCAAATCAATTTTGGGCTGAGGCAGTCAAAACTGCAGTCTACTAGCTGAACATTTCTCCAACAAAAGCTGTCATGAATCAAACACCATTTGAAGCATGGAGGGGTAAAAAACCAGCAATGAGCCATTTGAGAATTTTTGGTTCAATTGCATATGCATTAATAAATTCTCAACATCTTCAGAAGCTTGATAAGAAATCTGAAAAGTGTATGTTTATTGGTTATTGCTCACAATCTAAAGCTTTTCGTTTGTATAATCCCATTACTGGAAAAGTTATAATAAGAAGAAATGTAGAGTTTGATGAAGACTCATTTTAGAAGTGGGAAGTTAACAACAATTTTGCAGCAACTTTGAGTAAAAACACAGCAGAAAGTCAATCATTCAATATGAACACAGGCTCTTTCAATAACAACAACACAAGTGGTAGCAGTTGTAGTACTCCAACTCAAATTGTGCCTGACTCAGAAGATTCAATTGAAACATCTCCACAAAGGTTCAAATCACTTACATAAATTTATGAAACATGCACTTTTGCATTATCTAGTGCAGATCCATCTTGTTTTCAAGAGGTAGCAACAAAAGTGGAATGGAGAAATGCAATGAAAGAAGAGCTTGCTGTGATAAATAAAAAACAGAACATGGGATTTGGTGGAATGTCCGGAAGAAAAGAATATTATTGGTTTGACGTGGGTGTTCAGAACAAAGTATAATTCAAATGGTAGTGTGCAAAATTATAAACCTAGATTGGTCGTCAAAGGTTATTCACAACAAGAAGGAGTCGATTTTGAAGAAACCTTTTCACTCGTTGCTCACTTCGAAACGGTGAGGATTGTACTAGCAGTAGCAGCACCATTCAATTGGAAAGTTTATCAATTTAACGTAAAATCTGCTTTCCTCAATGGAGATTTGAAGGAAGAAGTGTACGTCAGCCAACCAGATGGTTTTCTAGTAAGAGGAGTAGAAAATAAAGTGTATAAGCTGAAAAAAGCACTTTATGGAGTTAAACAGGCTCCACGAGCATGGTACAGCAAGATAGACTCATATTTTAGAGAAAATGGATACGAAAGAAGTAAGAACGAACCCACCTTATATGTTAAAAAAAATCAAGGTGATATTTTGATCATTTGTTTATACGTTGATGAAATGATTTACATGGATTCTTTTTATTCTCTTATATGTGAGTTTAGATCTTGTATGATGAGGATGTTTGAAATGACAGACTTAGGTCTTCTTCATTATTTTCTTGGAGATGAAATAGTACAAGAAAGTAGTGGAATTTTTGTTTTTCAAAGAAAATCTGCTAGAGACCTTCTTAAAAGATTTAACATGCTTAATTGCAAAGTGGTAAATACACCTATGAATGTGAATGAGAAATTGTCATTGAAAGATGATACTGAGAAAGTTGATGGGAGATATTTCAGAAGTCTTGTAGGAGGTTTGATTTACTTAACTCAAACACATCCTGATTTAGCATTTTCTGTTGGAGTTATTTCGAGATTCATGCACAATCCAACGAAGCATCACCTCGGAGCAGCCAAGAGAGTTTTGCGTTATATCGTTGGAACAATAAGTTTTGGGTTATGGTACACTTGTAATCCAAATTCTCAATTATGTGGTTTTACAGATAGTGATTGAGCCGGATCAGTATAGAATCGAAAAAGTGTTTCTGGAAATTTTTTCACTCTTGGATCTGCTGCTATTACTTAGAGCTTAAAACAACAATCAACGGTTGCTTTGTCATCGTCCGAAGCAGAGTATGTTGCAGCTACATCTTCAGCATGTCAAGCTCTCTGGTTAAAGAAATTGCTTACTGATCTTTATCAAACCCAAGAAAGAAAAACCGAAATCTATTGTGATAACTTATCAGCAATAGCAATGACAAAAAATCTAGTATTCCATAGGAGAGCAAAACACATAGACATCCGACATCATTTTATACGAGACTTAGTTGCTGAAGGATTAATCAAGTTGGAATATTGCAGCACTGAGGAGCAAGTTGTTGATATTCTTACAAAGGTGCTGCCACAAGCAAAGCATAGCTACTTCAGGAACAGTCTTGGTATGTGTGATTTTGAATCAAGAGAGACCATTAGAAAGTGATTCAAATATCTTGTATTTAGTAAGGTTAAATTAGTCTTTTCCTTTGAGTTGAATAAGTCATGATTTGGTTGGATAGAGTGCGAATTTGTTTATGAAGACCGAGTCAAAAGCAGAGACTGGTATAGAGAAGATATTGCGTTAAGTTTGGTTGAGTCTGTAGCTTATAAAAGGCATTGTTTATGAGTTGAATAAAAACATCTCAATTGCATATCTACGTCATATACTCTGTCTATATTTTTCACTATGTTCTTCTTATTTGTTACTCTATTTTCTATCTTTGCTCAAAACTTAAACAAAAAATAGTAGTAGACTTACGAAATTTATTGCTATATCTAATTGTCAAAATCCGATATTAATCGTTCAGATTATAGATTAGGATGCCGACTCAAAATGTAGATTAAGATGTCAACTATCTCCTATTAAAATTTCAAGCTGTTTGAACAATGTTTTAACTTCCAATGATGCATTTGATCACGACTACTTCGTTCTGAATTTTGCTGAAAATTTTCTACAAAAATTCTGCATAGTTTTATATCTTTAAAAAAAAAAACTGCTAAAATTACTCATCAATAGTTAGGGCAAATCTGTAAGGAATCTTAAGATATTATCCATCAATCTTGGAATTTTTCTATGTAACCTGGAGCCCGAAAAACCCACTACATTGTTGGTCAACGTAACATTTTTGCTCGGTCCGAATTGCTGACACCAAAGTTTCGGAAGACGTCAGATATGGTTGAACATGACGAGTGCATACGTAACCTCTTGCTTGCTAAATGCAGATGCCTTCAACCCCACGAGTTGGAACCTTGTTCTAGTCCGTTCAATGGCAGACTACGTTGTAACACGTCACTTCTATTAAATAATGACACAGCACCAAAACTTGGAAAATAAACTAATCCCCATAATGGATAGATCCGTCCGCAACCAAAACGAGTGGTCAAAAATTGTAGATGTAAGCACAAACGTCGTCCGACGGCTATCATCAAACAGAACCATTTGAATTTGTTCCTGTTCTCTTCTTCAACAACCTCACCGCTTGGTTGATTAGCATACTTTTTCTTGTCGTGTTCAGATCTTCTCTCCATATAAATGAAAAGTAGCAGTCTGGTCGACCGAAAGAAAAGTAGCAGTCTTTTTTATCTGCAACTAAATAAACAAGTCAAGGTTTTGAGTCTTTTGACAATGGAGGCTCATTCTTCTAGCTCTATCTATTTCTCATCGGCTTCCTCTTCATTGCACTTAACAGAATACCCAGAAGAGACAGCAAAGTCTTTCATGTCCTCACTGCATTCGATCCGTAAACCACAGGTTAAACCCTGGAAGAAACCGATCGCTCCGTTGCCGCCAACACCACCTAGAGTGTACCAGGTGGACCCTGTGAACTTCCGGGACCTTGTCCAGAAACTCACAGGACCACAGGTGTCCCAGCGGCTCCGCAACGTAGCTCCGCCGCCACTCGATATCGCCGGCACAGTTGCATTGTCCGACAGAGTCACTGGGGCTGAGCCACTTCAGCTCGTCAAGACCTCGATGGCAAAATCATCACCGTTCGTTGCATTGAATCAGGACTTGGTCCTGTCTGAAAATGTAGTTGATTACAAGGCATCGGATAGCGGAATTGGGTCGAGTTCATTCGAGTTGAAGCCGTCACCGTCCTCTCGTGATTGGTGTTCTTTTACTTTGCTGAGTCCTGGAACTCTTTCCAGTTTGGAGCAAAGCACAACTCTTTAGTTTATGCTTATACCCAAGTTTTTTTTTTAATAATTTCTGTTCTCCAAATATGGCCTGGTTTTGTCTCGTAGAACACTACAGTCAAGCATCAACTGATCTCTGGTTAAGCCGTAAACAGTCATAGGATTAAAATCTAATACTAATAAATCCCAACATGGCCCTGTTGGTTTCGACTTTGTTAGAATAATATGAATGACTTTGCTCATTGTTCTATATTTGATATAAAAAATAAGCTTGTTAGTAACAAGTAATGTTTCAAGGGACAAACTAAAATATTAAAAGAAAACAAAGATCATTACTTTTATTTGACCATGCAATTAGAAGCCTAAGAGTACTGTAAAGCATATAAGCAATAGCTACCGAAAGTGGAAAAGAGTCCAAATTTAAGATGAACTTTTACAGGCGAACAAGATCTTATACATTATACACATGGAGAGTGGCATGTCTTGTATTTCAACGAAGCGTTCTGCATCACGATTAACACTGTACCGAGGCAGGCATAAAAAGAGCCAGGAATAGAGTAATACAAAATCCTGTTAGCATCACAGTAGACGCTGAGGTACCCTTTTACAACATGAAAATCATCGGTCATTCGCATTGATAAAGAACTCACTGATCCCAGTAGTTCCTCAGTTGAGACATATGTAGGAGAAGCTCATCTCTGCCCAAGCCGGTGATACTGCTAGTCATTATCCACGGGGGATACACTCGATAGTGTTGTCCGACTAAATCCTGAAAGTTCCTGATATTCTCGTCCGGTCTTTTCCCTTTTCCTCCCTTCATTTTGTCACATTTCGTAAACACAAAAGTCATTGGTATCTGAAAAATAAGGTGGAAAATGCGGAATCAAGACTAGCATCAAAGACGTTTAAATGAGAGCATAGGCATTATCCGAGGAAAAAATCCAAAAAGAGAGTAATATACATTGTTGCGTCCAAGCCAATTTGCACAATCTAGGTCAATCTTTTGGGGAGGAACACTAGCATCAATAAGAAGTAGGACAGCAACCAAGGTTTCTCTGTTTAAAAAGTAACCTTTTGTAAATGAGGACCAATCCATTCGAGCAGAATCTGAGGCCTTAGCAAAACTGTACACAGAGCCGTTTAGAATTATCACATGGAATATAGTCTATCCTTCTAACTTGAAAATATGTGGTTAACAAACTCAAATCAGATACTCACATGGCATCAATCATTCCATAAATTAATCAGAGTTACTTCTAGTTGTATAAGCATCTAGTATACTTAATGCGTAATGACCTAATCTAAGGTATGGCCTCGAGTTCAGTATAGGAAGTATGGTATTCCAATATTGGGCAATATCGTCTCAAATTCTCAAAGATTGATAGCTAGCTTTTGGGAATGGTTCTCATAATGTTAGAACAAGAATGATCCTACACAAACATAAGTAGGTACGCAAACTCCAACCAAAGTTGCTGGTTGATAAAAAATAATCATGTGGAACATAGTGTATTGGCTACCATTCTCTTTCATAGTTTAAACAAAACTGGCAAATTTTTCAAAGGAAATGGTTTTCTACAACCTCGTGTATGGCATGAAGAGAGATCTCTGTAAATACAACTAACATCCAATGTTTCAAATGATATCAAACATAGCCATGCAGATTAAACACAGGCATTATTCACTAGGACAATTTTATGTGATCATCAGCTTGTTGAAGAAGACAATTCATGCATCTCGGATCATCAACTTGAAAGTGGATGCTGGTTGACAGATAAAAATCCTGGAGACCTGAACTTAATAGTACCAACTTATTCCAAATCGAACACAAATGCTGGAGAATTGGCGACTGCAAAGCAAATATGTTCTTCTTTGCTTCATTTTGTAATGTCTAACTCACTCCAGCTTTTCAAACTTATTGTACATGAGTAAACAAAAGCAACATTTAATTAATGCATTTCTTTTAATTTCAGCTATAACCAATAACCTCTTGTCTTTCAAGGAAACAGATACGGATATGGCCCAGGATCACATCTTTGGAGTCCTAAATCATCCCTGACATGCACGCAACATGCCAATTCATATAATTTTTCCTCTTTCTTCTCTTTTAATTCATCTCAATTCAGAGGTCTTTGCCATTTGGTTATACATTTGGGGAGAATCAATGAAATTTTGCTGAAAATTTACATATCACTATACAGGGGACGTTGGCAATAGAAATTTTCACATGCTCATAAACCCTACATCTGGATGCAAACATAAAGATGTCAATCCTTTATCAAGGGATTTCCCTAAAATCAGATCAACACTCTAAAGACAAGTAATGTTTCATTAAGTTCCCAACTTCGATATTGATTAATAGAAAATGCTTAGATGTTAACTAGAAATACAAACTAACTAACTCCACTGAAGTAAACTATGAAAACAGGATACTTCTTTAGGCTGTACATCCCGAAGAAACCCCCAACTTACAAGCAAGCTCCAAAATTTCAGGCATGTTAACAGACCAATTAAGAAACTCCAAATAGGCAGGCGAGAAAGCTAAGCCATCGTGTACTAGAATTTATATTAAAAAGGAAAAGGCAATGGCATACTTACCCATAACCAGGCAAATCCACAATATACCAGCTTTTATTGATCAAGAAATGATTTATCAACTGAGTCTTACCTGCCATAACATCACAACAGTGTTAGTCATTTGCACCCGAAAAAAGTACTAAATCAAATAAATGAAAAAAAAGCAAAGGTTGCAACTTTCTAATAACTCAAGAATTGAATCAGTAAAGACCTGGTTTCTTAGACGTAAGAGCAACTTCTTTCTTTCGAACCAGAGCATTGATAAGTGAAGACTTGCCCACGTTAGAGCGACCCAGAATAGCAAACTCGGGTCTTTCATCTCTGGGACAGTCCTTGGCTCTCGCACTGCTCTTCACAAACTCGACTTCCTTAATCTGAACATGACCCGCATAAGGCCCCAGAACAATGTTCGACCCGGGCAGTAACATCTCCTCCGTTACTTCCTCCGCTTCAATCCCCGGAGGCACAAAAGGCGGAGTCCGGAAAACTGGAGTCGTCGCTGGTTTGGCTGTATTCGAGGCCGAGGCATGACGGGTCTGGCTCGAGTTGGGCTTAGAAAAATCGAGAGTAGAAAACTGATGGGAGATAGTAAACGGAAGACGAGTTTTGAAAGGCTGGGACAAAGGAGGTGACGACAACAACGTGAATAGGCGGCTCCGAAGTAACATAGCTGCCTGATGGTGGCTCAGCCTGAGAGATAAGCCTAGTTGAGGCAGGTTTCCAGAGGAAGCCAAACGACAAGCCATTTGATGTCCGCATGAGCGTGAGCAAACGACATCGTATATGCTATGTATAACTTGCTTAAAAGAGACGTAGAAGCCGGATAGGAAAGGAAGGAAGCCATGTCATGGCTAGCAAGGTCAATTGCCAACTCTCTCAAACTCGACGACGAGGATGGTGACGGTGACGGCGAAGTGGTCCCTTTTAATGTTGGCACCGTCCAATCGTCGTCAAAATCAGAAGGTGATCAGCGTTCTGATTCGTCGTCCACGACTCCGCGTGGCGTCAAGGAAGACCTTTCGGAGCTCTCCAAAACCCTAACGCGCCAATTCTGGGGCGTTGCTTCCTTCCTCGCTCCTCCGCCCGAGGATCACAAGCTCCCCGAGGAGTCCAATGAGGATGTTGATGATGATCTGATTTCAGGAATACGCAGCGATTTCGCGGAGATTGGAGGAAAATTCAAATCCGAAATCACGAAGCTTTCGAGTAACAAGACTGTGTCGGAGATCACTAAGATCGCATCGAACTTGCTGCAGTTTGGGTCGGAAGCCGACGAGGATTTGATTGGAAGTGTAGTCGGTGTGACCGAGGAGGTGGTTGCCTTCGCTATGGATATTTCGACGCATCCAGAGACCTGGCTCGATTTTCCTCTTCCCGACGACCTTGATTTTGAGGGTAAATTTTAAAAAAGACCTTGAATGAGTTGAATTTTACTTCGATGTTGTACGTTTGTATTATTATAGAGTTTGTTATATTGGTGAATTAATGTTCCCATTTCAGATCTTGATATGTCCGATGCGCAACAAGAACATGCTTTGGCTGTTGAACGTCTCGCACCTAGACTAGGTGCCCTGAGGATTGAGCTTTGCCCGGGCTACATGAGTGAAAGCTGCTTTTGGAAGATTTACTTTGTACTTTTGCACCCCAGGCTCAGTAAAGAGGATGCCTTACTATTGTCAACTCCCCAAGTATGTTGCATTAGTTGGTCATCTCAGATTTTTCTGTGTAGTTACCAATTGTTGAATCATCTTCAGATGGGTATTCTCTTGTTGGGACTGTTGATGAAACAATCAGTTACTAGCAATTAGGTTTAGCATTCCTCAAGACTCACATGGGCACAGGAGAAACAGATATAATTATCAGCCAAAGACATCCTTTTTGAGTAAAGACAGAGACATACATTACATAATCTGAATGTGCACAAATTAAGTGTCTCTTTCGCTATGGTGACATTACTTTGCTTGCTGCTTAGTATTTGAGGTTTATAAAATGAGTGGAAGGCTTTAAATGGAATGAGATTCTAATTCTGATCGTTAGAATAGTTTAGCATGGGAATTCTTGTATTATAGGTTTTAAACTGCTGATAACATCTAATCTGTATCTGCTCTATGGTTTGGGTCATTTTCTGTTTGTCCTCATGCTTATATCCATCTCTTTACCGAACTTGAATGGGTTGGGAAATTGTGTTATTGTGTAATGTAAGAGCTAAAGTTCAAAGGCATATGATAGTCATTTCATACTGTTTATTGTACTTTACTTTCAGGCAATTTTTTGAATTTGGAAACTTTGACTGCCTTTGATACATATTGTTCTATATGTCCAATGTATGGAACTCTTTAATAATGGAGTCATAAGCCATGCTTATAATAGAAGCTCCCCCCTTATTTTGATTGATTAAGTTGCTAAGCAGCAGTCTGATCTTGATCTTGTGATGCAGATAATGGAAGGAAGAGCAATGTTGTCACATGAACTGCAGAAACGAGCTAAAACAAAGTCTGAACCTGACTTGTCAGTTGCTGATACTTCCACGTCGAAAGAAGTTTCTGATTTATACCATGAAGAGTCTATGTCTGTGCCCAGTTGTGTTGATTCTGAATCTCTGCCACTCAGGGCAGTTTGCAGTGAAGTAATACCTTCTGTCATTGCGACTAAGGCAACTGGCAGTGAAGCAGTCTCTTCCAATGCTGCTAAGGAAATAGAAACTGATAAGCATCCTGTCCAAAGTATAGAAATACAAATTATTGACAAGGCTGTGGTTGAGGAACAGCGATGTAATCAGGCTTCGCAGCAACAATTTCCATCATCTTCCTCTTCTAGGATTTTGAATGAGAAATTTGAGGATGATGGTGATGATTGGTTGAAAGATGAAATTTCAGAAACTGTTGGTGCCAATGATACTATGGTATCACTCAACAATGATGAGGATGTCTCATTCAGTGATCTTGAAGATGATGATGTTGATGTGCCTGTTACTTACAAGAAAGTAAGTTCTAGTTCTGATACCTCCATAAAAGATTCCCGTGATTGGGTTCAACTGGGCAGAAGTTCTGATGACTTAGTTAAGGACATTAAACCTGTTAGCATCAAACATGTTGGGTCTGAGCAGGTAAGTGCTCGCTACTCTGATTCCAAGGAATCTAATGATTGGCTTGATGTTCATGAGGTTGGTGTGATTTGATGATGCCATAAAAGTGTAGGAGCTTAATCCCATCTTGCTTCTACCTTATTGTAAATAGGTTGCATATGGTCTCTTTAGTCAGATTTAGGCTTGGGAACCTTATGTTTGTGCATAAATCTGTTTGTAAATTGGATGATAATGTGGGCATGAAATATGCCTACAACAGTGTAACGACTTCATCACCATACCATTAATGTGCTGTTTTCCTGTAATCTGTGAATTATTATATCAACTTATGCACGTTATACATTTAATTACTATTAGTTATTAACAGTCAAAAGTTTGACACAACCCATTATAAAAAAAATTGAGAATCATATTTACAACTCAAAATTGGAATCTTACTATGTATTGGAGGATTGTGATTATTGCCTGTAATTTAGCACTCAGTTTAGTGATAAGTTTTTGCACCTCTCTAGCATGATACATATACAACAGAAACTTAAGAGCTTACATGCTTACTTTAATGTTTTTTGAATTCCCGTTATATAAATAGGAACATATTTCTCTTCTTAAGGCAGAATGCTGAAGATACTGTATATTGAAAAGTTGCTAATGCCAAGAAAATTGCAGTGAGGAGAATTTTATGTAGTTTGGCATTTTAAGTTTTCCTGACAGTCTTGTACTCTTAGCCCTGTTGGCTTAGGTTTGATATGCAATTTAAGCAGGGCGTGAAGTCAAACGTCACTGGGGGTCATTGGTAATACACGATTCACAGCAGTTGTTTGCTCATCGGGAACCTAGTTTCTCGGGAATTTTAATTCTGTTGATTGGACGCTAAACAACAGGCTGAATAGATTGATGATCTTCAAGTGTACAGCCTAACCAACCAATAAAACGTAAACTACTGATTTTACTTCCTGAAGCACCTATTTACAGCAAGGGTCAAGTTCAGTGAACAGTTCGTGAGTTGGGAATTTTATGATCTAATGGAGCCGAAATTGCTAGAAAGCCTCTCCAATTTAGACCACAGAAGTGTTCCAATCCGGAATCTAGGCTTATCTTCATCTACACTGCTAATGCTACTAGTCATTTTGGGAGTTTTAGGTGTCCATCCAGGTGATCTGTTCACTACAAGAACAGATCCACCGATCTCCTTCCTTACCAATTCCACCGTTTGTTGACTAACTTCGTACCCTGAAGCATCTGTAACATAGAACGAACCAACTGCCTTATCACCATGACTACCAATCTCAGCTCTGGATATCGATAACCCATTTTCCCGAAACACACGAGTGACGTCGGAGAGAAGTCCTATTCGATTCTTTGTGCAAACATCCAACCTTAATCCCTGCAAAAACATATGCATCAGCTAACACATTTAATGGTGACAAACACTAAAGGATTGAATGTACCCACATGGGATACTCTTCTTTGAATAGCTGCAATCAAACACTGTGTTAACTTCCTTCTCTCGCACTCTGTGTCCAAGGTACATCCATCTTTCTGCCGAATGAAATATTCCTGCAGCACCAGTCGTTTAGAGAAGAATGAAACTCCACCAGAATCTTAATATTTAAGAGCTTACCTGATCAGCCATGGCGCCTTTGGAACTAACAGCTGCATGGAAAACAACGTACTGCATGTCTGTCAGAACACACAAAGTATCGAACAAGAGCTTTGGTCGGTCTCTGCTCCTCATGTTAACCACCGAGTAACCTTTTTCCTTGCAAGACTCTATGGACACATGAATTTTGGTGCAACTGTTCCGGTGTGAAACACCGCGACCTGTGCATCCCTGACAGGGCTCGTAGTCGACGGCCGAATACATCAGTTGGTGAAGCCGGCGTTCGGTGTGAGTCCTGCCAGCGGCTGGTGCAGTGAGCCTCACGCTCTTCCGTTCTTCAATGGCATGATGGGCCTGAACCACATGCTCCAGCTGTTCTTGCACTTGGGCAAGTCTTTTAGGGTCAGAAATTGGGCCACCACGGAAACCATCCTCCACGTAGATAATGCCTGCCGTTCGGGTGTTGTGGGTCCACGCTGCCGCCGCCGTGACGTGGCATTGCAACTCTGCGAGCACCGCCGATATCTCCGACAGAAGGCCTGGTCTGTCTGTCCCTGTTATCTCCAAGCCCGTGTGCTCGGTCGACACATGCCTTGGCTTCACTTGTCTCTTGATGCCACATGTTTCTATTTCCATTGATGCCCCTCCTCTTCTATTTGCACACAGTGCCTGTAAATAAAATTTTTTAAAAATCATAAATTATTTTTGGTAATAATTTAAAATAATAATGGCATATTTGGATTAATGAAATACCTATTTTATTACTAATATATTTCTAATAAATAGTTAGTTCTTTGTTTGATTAAAAATAACATACAGAACAACTAATCTCAAATTTAATTATTCTTACATTTTCATGAATAATTAAAGATACTTCTCATGTCTTTAATTATACCGTGAAACGCATAAGAGATAAAGATAATCTTTTTCCCTATTATTATTATTATTGTTGTTATTATTATTGTTATTATAAAGATAATCTTTTTCCCTATTATTATTATTATTGTTGTTATTATTATTGTTCTTATTATGATTTCAT
>JANIPM010000231.1:65958247-65972763 GCA_027478405.1 Erythroxylum cassinoides
AAGATTATTTTAAAAGTTTAATTGAAAAAATAAACTTTTGGCTAAGTAACCAAATAACTATCTTATTTATAATTATGAATTCATTAACTTTTGCTAGATCATTTTGTGACTAAACATTATATTGATAAAATTTATATTTAATATTATTAATAATAATTCTAAGTCTAAAAATAAATTTAACTAACAATATTGTCAAATCCTTTCAGTAAATTTTGAAATTGTAAACTCAAAATTAATTAATATTATGTAGATCCATATTTTTTAATTTTCTCTTTTAAATTATATGATTTGAAAATTTTATATGGAGTCACAAAATTCTAAAATAGTTGTAACGTGATGTTTGTAATATAATGATATATAATTCTTATAGAAAAAGCAATAAATAATGATATATGATAAGTAATATAATATAGTGATACACGGTAAGTAATATAAGATTTTAATTAGAACATTAACAATTGTTATAGATAAAATAATAAAAAAGAAAAAAGATAATGCACTTCATGCATATTCCATCAAAAGAAAAAAGATATAATTATTTTCTGAATTTCAAGTGACTTGAGACTCGCTAGATAAGATAAAGGAATTTTATACGTCTAGATTCTCAAGAAGGCTCCTTGCACATTGCAAGACATCAATTGAAACAGACAAAGATCTTTCTCTAATAGTTGGTTTATTAACACCCTCTTTCATCAACTTCTTCACTTTAGCTAAATTAGTAGAAGATATATTGAATGATTTTCCAAATGCAATATGAAACAGTGAATTTTAGATGAACCGCACATACCATGTGTTTCACCTAAGTAATAATAAGTATAGAACAATCACTTTATTTTCTTCGCAATACTTTGGAAAATTAAATCCTAAAAAAGCTAAATCAAACGATATAAAAAACCTAAATTCGAACACATGCATACCTGATTGAATGACTCTATCATCCTCATAACGAAGAGACATAGTTTTCACAATCGACGAACGTTCCAAAACAAATTATTTTTAAAATAAGTACAGGGTCCAATCATAATTTTAAAAAATTTTAAATATTACAATTAATAATTTAATTTTATATATTTAAATTAATTAAATTATTTTATATAATAAAATCCCTAATCCTAATTTCATAATCTCATTTTTATTTCTCTATAATTTTTCTATAACTAGAAAAAATCATGCCGACCATCACTATCCTCAAAGAAAATAACATAACTTCCAAGTTGACATAACAATTATTATAGCCACCACAAGAACTAGAAAAGCACCTAGAGAATCAGTAAAGGATAGCAAAGTGATCGAACCATAATGGCAGCGGATACTTCTTTCAAGATCTTCATGGTGTGCAACATTGTGGTGTTTTTTCTATCTCTAGGCATTGTCATTTTTCTTATTAGCATCATGCCCTCTGACGAAAATCTTAGAAGAAGTTATTGGTAATGATACATAAAGTGAAGTGGGTGTCCATAAGGTCCCTTTGTCCCTACCCTTTGATGATATGCAGCCACAAAACACTATGTTATGTATGTTGGAAAATGGGACACTTCGGTTTTGGTTAACTACTCGATACTACAGTAGTTGTACATGAATGCTAAGCTTTGCATGGCTTGCATGCACTCTTAAGGATGTTACTCAAGTTATATTTCATGGCTGATCCAAACTAAGATAACATGGATCAACCTAGTTAATTATATGGATATAAACAGTTTTATGAAACTATTCAACTACTTGTCAAACTACCCAACTATCAAGCTATCCACTTTTGGTTAGAACATGGCATTAGATAGGTTAGAACATGGCATTAGGGCCATTTCGGAGAATGAAACACGGAATTTTTTGTCACAACTGGATCACCTAGACGAGACAATTTAGGTAATGCATCAATGAATAGATGAAATGTTGACAGAAGCAAACAAGAGAATGAGAGTTTTAGAAGATACCTTGGCTCTCATCAGGAACCATAGTGCCATGGATGGTGGTGGTACCTAGATAAGGATAAAAGTCCCTAAGCCTAAGCAATTTAATGGTGTGAGGGATGCAAAAATTTTGGAGAATTTTCTGTGGGACATGTAGCGATACTTTGATACTGCAAAGGTGTAGGAATGTGACAAGTTTAGGTTAAAAAGCATGTATCTAGTTAGGGATGAAAAATTGTGGTGGCGTGCAAGACTTGATGTTGATTTAAATGTTGGATTGCTCATAATTGAGATGTGGGGAGCATTTGCACATAAATTAAAGGAACAATTTTTCCCTTGCAACACTTCGTGATTGGCACAAGAGAATTTGCGAGAGTTGAAAAAGAATGTTTATATTCGAAACTGTGTGAAGACCTTTAATTCTTTGATGTTAGACATTAAGAACATGGCTGAAGAAGATAAACTTTTCAATTTTCTATCTAGTCTTCAAACATGGGTGCATATTAAGTTAAGGAGGCAAGGAGTATATTACTTACCTAATGTACTTGTTGTTGTGGACAGATTAATTGACTTGCATCTAAGCAATGATAAGGAGCTAGGGGCAACCTCCAAGTCGTGTCATCATAAAGAGAAATTCAACTAAAAAAAGAACACAAAATGGGGATGTGGCAAGTCAAATGGGAAAGCAAAATATTGCCATAGTGATAAAGGGAAGGCCAAAGTGAATGTAAATAATGGTGCTTCAACTAATAGGCAAAAAACCAAGAATAATGGTTATTACATTTGTCATGGTCCTCACTATCCAAAAGAATGTCCTAAGCATGAAAAACTCAATGCAATGGTGATTGAAGATGAACCTGAGGGTGAAGTTGTCATCTCCAGTTGTTTAACACTCTAATGAAAGAGAAAAGCAAAACACATGCTGCATTGATGCATTTGCAGTTGCAGATCGGTGGGGTGATTGTGATTGTAATGGTGGATACAGGTGCTTCTGACACCTTTATTACATATTGAATGGCTACAAAATTCATATTAAAAGTGAGCAGAAAATTGCATCAGATTGAAGACAGTGAATGTCAAAGATAGAGATATTCTTGGAATGACACATAACGTCTCTTTGACAATAGAAGGATGGATTAGAAAATGCAACATAATGGTAATTCCTTTGGATGATTTTGATATTATTCTCAAAATTAATTTCTTATGGCAATATAAGGATACTGTTTGGATGGGATTATGTTCATGGAAGAACAAGATCCTTGATTTGTCATTTATGGATAGATTGGTACATAAGGAAAGGGCAAGCAGAAATCTTCGTTCACTTTTGCTATGGTTATAGAGAAAGGGCCCAAACATAATGAGGAAACTTTTCTTGCAAAATGGTGATATTCAAAGAAGGACTGACTATAAAAGTCCCTAATGTAGTGGTTGATTTGTTGGTCACTACAAAGACATAATGCCTTTCGAGTTTCCAAAAACTCCACCGAGAAGGGTGATTGATCATCGAATTGAATTGAAACTAGTGGCTAAACTTTCTACCCAAGTCCTATAATGAATGTCTTCTATAGAGCTGAAAGAATTGTGAAAACAAATGGGAGAACTTTTAGAGGCAGAATACATTCAACCCTTCAAAGCACCCCATGGAGCTCTAGTCTTATTCCATAAGAAAGCAGATGAATCTTTACAAATTTGTGTGGATTATAGGGCATTGAACAAAGTCACAATAAAGAACAAATGTCAAATTTTGTTGGTGCAAGATCTAATGGACAAGTTGAGTAAGGCATTTATATTCTCTAAGTTGGATTTGCGATATGGTTATTGGCAGGTCAAAATCGTGGATGGTGATGAAGCGAAAACCACGTGTGTTCACAAGGTATGGAGCTTATGAATTTTTTATGCCTTTCGGTTTGATAAATGCTCCTGTAATTTTTTACAATCTAATGAATGATGTTTTATATAGGTTCTTGGATGATTTCGTTGTGGTTTACTTGGATGATATAGTAGAGTACAATGATAGCTTAATGAAGCATATTTCTCTTTTACGACAGGTGATGGATCACTTAAGAGAACATAAGTTATACGTCAAGATAGAAAAATGTGAGTTTGATAAGTTGAAATCAAGTTTTTGCAATCAGATGAGGATGGACTTTAGTAAGGTGCAAGCAATCGTGGATTGGCCAGCACTATGTAAAGTTCAAGAGTTGCAGTCTTTCCTTAGTTTAGCAAACTAATATCGATAGTTTATCGAAGAATATGCAAAGAAGGTGACACCATTAACAAATCCACTTAAAAGGGGGAGGAAATGGGACTGGTCCAATCATTGTGTGGTTTCCTTTGAGAAGTTTAAATAGGTGAGCCTCAAAACCAATTTTACGATTGCCTAATTTCAAGCTTCCGTTCCAAGTTCAAACCAATACATCTAATAAGGCTATTGCGGTTGTGTTGGTTCAAAAAGAACATCTTGTGGCCTTTGAAATTAGAAAATTGAATGAGATAAAACAGAAATATTTAGCATATGAGAAGGAAATGGTTACGGTAGTTTATGTTGGAGGATGGGGCGTGACTATCTATTAGGTCCTAAGTTCACTGTATGATGGATAATTTAGCAAATACCTTCTTCAAGGTGTAGAAGAAGTTGTCGGCCAAGCAAATAAGATGGCAATAATTCTTAGCAGAATATGATTTCTTTTGGGAAGACAAACCTAGACGATGTAATCAAGTGGTGGATGCACTTAGTCGAAAAGAAATTGTTGCTACACTATATAATTTGTCCAGAATCGAGGCAAATTTCATAGATAAAATTCTAAAAGATGGGAAGCTTAATACTACGTATTGTCGATTATACAAGAAGTGCATAACGGAGCCACTAAACAATATTGGTTGGAAGATGGGTTTCTTGTGCAAAGGGAGGCAGGTTATATATGCCTTGTTTTAGTAGATTGTGGAGAGAACTGATGAAGGAATCTCATGATTTTCTATATGCAAGACATCTTGGCAAAGAAAAGATGTTGGCACTCCTATCCAGATCCTACACATGGCCACAAATGGAGCAAGATGTTAAAAATTATTACAAAACATGCTTGGTGTGTCAACAAGATAAAATGGAGAGGAAGAAGGAGGCATGATTACTCCAACCCCTCTCTGTTTCAAAAAAAACAATAGATGTCAGTGTCTATGGATTTTATTATGGGATTTTCGAAGATAGATGACAAAACTTTAATGTTGGTTATAGTTGATCATTTTTCTAAGTTTGTTTTCTTTCGAGCTACGTCATCCTCTTGTACAACAAAGATGGAGGCTAATTTATTCTACCAAAATGTTGTCAAACACTTTGGTATTCCAGTAGATGTGGTGAGCAATAGGGATCCACAATTTACTAGTTTGTTTTGGACAATATTGTTCAATATGAGGGGAGCTACTCAAGCTCTCTATTGCCAATCAACCTCAAACTAATGGAGAAACAAAAAGGATTAATGCATTTTTAGAAGACTACTTAAGACACTACGTGAATGCAAGTCAGAAAAATTGGCTAAGACTACTGGATAGTGCACAATTTGCTTATAATCGTCATCGATCTTCTATAACTGGAAAAAGGCCCTTTAAGTTAATCTTAGGGCTTTAGCCTTTGATTCCTTTGGAGATAGTCGACTAACATCTTAGTGGCAAGGGTTGCTACCAACAAATTCTTAAGAGATAGGTAGGAACTTTTGGATGAAGTAAAAGACAGGCTTTGGAAAGTTATGCATAGAATGTAGAAGTATGCCAATTAGTATAGGTGTCCCTTGGATTTTGTTGTAGGTGATAAGGTGCTATTGAAGCTTACACCTCAGATATGGAAGGAAATCACCGGAAAGACGACACATAAAGGCCTAATTCCTAAATATGATGGCCTATTCAAGGTTATCAAGAAAGTTAATAAGGTGGCTTATCGGCTTAACTTACACTAAAGGATGAAAGTTCATCCTACTTTTAATGTGAGTTATTTGCATAGGTTTTATCATGATGTTGAGGATCCAAAGAGGAGCAAACAAAGCCCTGTACCTCTAAATATGCAAGTCAATATGATGATGATACTAACAAGATTCTTGTTTATAGGCTATTAGGACAACACAAAAAGAATCGATGACTGGAATTTCTTGTAAAGTGGAAAGGCAAAGAAGTAGCAAATGCAACTTAGGAGAAGAACTCTTCTCTATGGACATTTGAAGATAAGATCAAAAAGTACTTGGAGGACATTCCGACGAGGTCATCGACTCCCTTTAGTGGGGGAGGTTTGTAAGGTCCTTTATCCCTTTGATGATATGTAGCCACAAAACACTATGTTATATATGCTAGAAAATGAGACAGCTTCCATTTTAGTTGGCTACTTAGTATTGCAGTAATTGTAAAAACACTATATTATGTATGTTGGAAAATGAGACAACTTCAGTTTCGGTTGGCTACTTGATATTGCGGTAATTATACATGAAGGGTAAGCTTTCCATGGATTGCATGCATTCCTAAGGATGTTAGTCAAGTTATATTTTGTGGCCAATCCAAACTAAGACAATATGGATCAGCCTAGTTAGTTATCTGGAGTTATGAAATTGTTCATCTGCTTGTCCAACTATCTAACTGTCCACTTTTGGCTTATTTATAGTAGTTATTCTACATAGTATGTAGGATATAAATCCATATAAATCCTTAGACCTATTATGCATTATGTACTTCATATTTCTGTAATACAAGTCCCTTATTCTAGTAAATTTTGTTAGTTCCTTTCTTGTTTATTTTTAACTATTTCAATTATTTTGCACAACTTGGACAACTTGCATAACGTGATCTCTTGTTTATGTTCTTATGTACATTTTATTGAATCAAGTGAGGAGACTTGGTCGCAAATACAGGGCACGAATTGGTGAATTGATTAGCCTCGAAAATCACTTTGTAGCAGTGTCCATGTCTTTCAAGGTTGCGGCTTCAATTGCAGTCATGAGGACGATTATTTTAGAAAATCTGCATAAAATAGAGATGAGAATTGTAAAATTAGGGTTAGGATTTTGTTAAATATAATAATTTAATTAATTTAAGTATTTAAAATTAAGAATTTAATAAAATAAAAAATAAATTTATTAATGATAATATTATATATTTTAAAAAAATTATAGTTGAGTCTCACTATATCACATGACACATATATGACACTGTAGATCAATTTTAATAATAAGATATTGTTATTTTTATCACATCAATTATGATATAGCAAATAACTGACATAAAGTTTAATTTGAATGTTTAAATAGAGTTTAATTTAAATACAATATAATATTAAGAGATAACTTGTATTCAGTTGTAAATGTTAGGATTATTTTTTTCCTTTTCGTCTAATTTGAACCTTGCCTTTAAATGGCAAACAAAGTAGTAATCCCATTCTTTTTAAGAGTCTTAAGGTATAAAAGAAATTAAGATTTTAGCAACAATGAGAGGAATTATAATACTAATCAAACATACAAATACATTAAAATTTGTAAATATCATTTTAGTTGAGTTTATTATTTTACTGCAAATTACTAGTTTATGAAGTGGTTTGCTTAAAACACATGATTTGTATATTATTATGTGCACTCAAAAGTTTACCTAATAAATACCTAATGATAACCAATATGTATTCTACTAATATAAGTAAATCTTAATATAAATTTGCTAAGACTGTAATTTCTTTTATGTACTTTTCAACCATTATATTTACGACCTTATTTATATCTAATTACTGTATTTAGAAAAATCAAATATTAATAAATAAACATTTAAAAATATTTTTAATTTCTTGAATTTAATGTTTTAGAATAATTAAATCTTTAAACTTGATTTTTGTTGAATTAGTCCTTAAATTCAAAATATTACACCTCCACACCTTGTGCTCTTCATATTTTAATAAATAGTTCATATTATTTGTAATTTTTAAATAATTATTCTAGATTTATATAGAAAACTTATGTGAAACAAGTTTGGGTTGTCTTCTATATATTTACGATTTGTTCATATTTCTTACAAAATCAAAACCTTTGTATGTATAATTTTATGAAATATAAACAAATCATTCTCATTTAATATTTCAATAAATGGACAAATTCAAGTTAAGGGATGAATTTAATAGCTACTGAATAATTTTTTGGCTGTGCAGGGAACGATTTTTATCTTTTTCTAAAATAACACTAATATATTCAATCCTGATCAAGAACTGACCCACAAGTCTGGATGAAACTAAGTTGTGATGGGGCGCTGAATAAGAGATTTAAAGTGGTTGTTTAGGCATCTAATCTTCTGTTTCGGTTAACTAGTTCTTACCCTATTTTATTAAATCTTATCCTTACGTTTATGTCAGATTCATACAAATATATGGACCAGATTAAGTAGCACAGAGTTGGAACATCCTAACGGGAATAGGGTGCTCTAACCCAATTATTTGAGCATTGAAGCTAATTATGGTTGGAGCACCCTGTTCTCATTAGGATGTTCCAACCCTGTGATTTAATTTTATCCACACATTTGTGTAGTCCCTACGTAAACATGTGGATAAGATTTAATAAAGCAGGTAGTAACTGTTAACCAGAACAAATTATCTAATCCAAGCATGTTGCTTCTCTTCTCCTACTCAGTAGCCTACACGAGACGACACTTTTCCTATGAAACCACCCTAATGTCATTGCTTCTCTCTCTGTCTTGCATGTTTCTTCCTGTCTCTGTACAATACTTATTTCTTCCCATTCTTCTATGTTAATGCTTAACTTATTACTCCATTAAGAACCCAAATTTTTCATTTGCTTATTAGGAAAGTAATGTTGAAGTGTCAAAAAAAAGAAGTGATGAAGAACAGAGATGAGACCCGTCACTCCACCCTCTATTTAAATACTTTGTGATAAGCATTAGTTTCTCATATTTTTTTCTTAAGTGCTTCTATGCTTCAGTGTTCCTGTGATTCTTTGTTGTTTCTCATGGACTTACAGTTGGTGAAAAGGAGTGTTGTTGACTATAAAAGGAAAAACGAAAGGTGGGTCTTCTGCTATTAGCTCTTGGTTTCTCTAGTTATAGTGCTTATAGGGTCTATCATCTTCCTTCCGTTATTCAAAAGAGGTAAAAAAAATTCAAAGCTTTTAGGGGCTTTTGCTTCATTGGCTGAAGTTATCCTTGATTCTGTTGAAACCATTGTAATAGTCTCCAATGATCTTAAAGCTTTTCTACAGTCAGACTCCGATCAAATTCCCATTATCCTAAAGAAAATCTCTATAATGGCAAGATCAAATGAGTTTTTCGAATCTGTGGTTAGTCTTGCACAAGCTTTAATTGTGGGAATTTTGCGTGGTTACCAATCAAGTTCGAGAATTGATCAGGGTGGCAACATTGGTGTCAGTGCGAGTTTCTTGGATAAAGTTTTGCATAACCTATCTACTCCTGTTGGTTCAGGTTTTGTTTCTGTTATTGCTGGTATCTCTGCAAGCAACATGTTGATATGCATTTATCAAATTATCGAGTCTAGCAAAGAAATGAATTAAGATTCAGCTCACAACGATGGCAGTACTAATTATCATGTTGGTTCAAAGATCAGTTCTTTGGCAAAGTGGGTGAATGTGGTTTGTGTCGATAACCCTAAAGCCCTAATCGGTGGTTGTATCCCGCTATTGGCGAGCACCGCAGTCATTATGTTTTTTGACAAGACTATGCATAAAGTTAAAGTAAAGAGAAAGAGATGAAGATGAAAAGAAAGATAATGTAATTCACCTTCCCATACAAGGACAAAGATGATTTATATTTATATTGGTAGTGAAGGTGACAGTATCAATACAGAGGAAGAATACAATAGATAAAATGACTGCTAAGATAGTTACATAAAGATTCTAGAATGAAGAAGTTGCTGAGCTGTGATAAATGAGTGGGCTAGATTAGTAGCTGATAGGCTTGGGCTGACACTCCCCCCTCAAGCTCAGCGAGGCAGTGGTCACGCTGAGCTTGATGCACAAAGACTGGAATTGAGCATAAGAAAGGGGTTTCGTGAGTATGTCAGCGAACTGATTTATGGAGGGGACGTACCCAATTATGAGTTAGCCAAAAGTCACACGATCTCGAATGAAATGAACATCAACTTTAATATATTTAGATCTGGAATGAAGGACGTGATTAGCAGCTAAGGCAACGGCGCTCAAATTATCACACCAAATACGGGGATATGTAAAAGATGGAATGCCAATATCATTTAAAATGGATTGGAGCCAACTAAGTTCAGCCCCAGTGTGAGCTAGAGCACGGTATTCTGGCTCCGCGCTAGAATGATAGCCAACACGTTGCTTTTGAGAAACCCAAGAGATGAGATGAGATGCGGGCCAAGGAAAATGCAACAGCTGTGATGGAGCGACGATCATCCATATTAGAAATGCAATTAGTGTCAGAGAAGGCAACAAGTTATAAAGGAGCAGAAGAGGTGTTGTTGAACAAGATACCATGAATAGAGGTGCCCTTAAGATATCGCAGAAACCACTTGCTTGCCTTCCATTGATTGATGTTGGGAGCTTGCAACTGGCTCAACCTATTGACAATGTAAGCAATTTTAAGACGTGTGATGGTCACATACTAAAGTGCACCTATGGTGCTTCTGTAAAGCCAAGGATCATCAAATGGATCACTATCATCTTTGTGCAACTTGACATTAGAGCTGGCAGGAGAAGGACAAGAGTTAGCCCCATGCATCTTGGTTCGAGCTAGAAAATTCTCAATATATTTGTATTACGAAAAGTGTAGGGCATGTTTATGGTATGTAATCTGGAGGCAGAGAAAGAAGTGAAGTTGGCCAAGCTTTTTCACAGCAAATTCACGGCTAAGCTGATCAATGAAGGAGTCTACAAGAGATGAATTCGAGCCAGTGACAACAATGTCATCTACGTAAATAAGAAAAAGAACCAGTTGAGAATTTTGGTGATAGATGAAGAGAGAGGTGTCAGTCGTGGAGTTGATGAAACCCCATTTATGAAGGGAATGGCAGAGGCAATCATACCATTCACGAGGGGCTTGACAAAGCCTATAGAGAGCTTGTTGAAGCTTGCATATATGAGAAGGACATCGGGAATCTACATAGCCTTCAGGCTGAGGCATGAATATGGGTTCAGAGAGCGAGACATACAAGAAAGCATTATTGACGTCGACTTGCTGAAGAGGCCAATTGTTAGCAGTAACAAGGGAGAGTATAAGTCGAATGGTGGCAGGTTTGATAACTGGGCTAAAGGTCTCTGAAAAATCCACACTAAGAGTTTGACTAAAGCCTTTAGCTATTGGGGGGCTTTATGCCTTTGAATGGTGCCATCGGGATTATATTTAAGCCTAAATATCCATTTGTTTCCAACTAGTTTCATGTGTGGGTGATGAGGTACTAGTTGCCATGTATGGTTACGACAAAGAACATCAAATTCAGAACCTATGCAACTTCCCAGTGGGAATTGGGGAGAGCTTGAGCAACTGTGTAGGGTTCATGATCAGTGAGAAAAGGATAAGTAGTGATGTGTACTTTAGGTTTGAATATGCCTGCCTTTGCTAGAGTTATCATAGGGTGAGAATTATAGGAAATAGGTGGCAATGGTGGAGGGGCCATTCGGGTGGGCGTTACTAGCGGAGAAGTAGTAGGAGTAGGAGATGGTGCTGCTGAAGATGTCTCACAAACCTGACCTGTAAAAGCAACATCAAAGCTAACAGAAGGTGATGTTAAGGCATAGAAATGATAGTATGGGGTAATGGGTGATGGAGATTGAGGTGTAAAAGTATATGGGAAACAGAAATTGATTTTCATCAAAGATGATATATCAAGATATGTAAATGCGACCATTAAGTGTCATGCACTTGTACCCTTTGTCTGCATCGTTGTAACCCAAAAACAAGCATAGAGCGCTACGAAAGGCAAGTTAATGGTGATTATAAGGTCCCAAATTAGGAAAAGCAAGTGCACCCAAAAACTCTTAATTGGGAAAATCAGTAGGTCAATTATATAATGCAGTGTAGGGAGTGGATTGGTTAAGAATAGGAGTGGGAAGATGGTTTATGATATTAACCGCAGTATGAAAAGCCTCCCACAAAAATGCAGAGGCATGGATGCTTGGGCTAGTAAGGAAAGACCGCACTCTACGATACGTCAATGTTTACGTTCAATACGCCCATTTCTTCGTGAGTATGAGGATAAGGGTGACGAAAAAGGATGCCATGAGACTGAAGTAAAGGTTTAAATGGTCCGAATTCAGCTCCCCAATCAGCTTAGACTTGTTTAATGTGAGCAGAGAACTGTGTTGAGACCATTTTCATAAAGAGAATAAATGTTGAGATAGCTTGAGATTTAAGTTTAAAGGGATATATCCAAGTAAAACGAGTAAAATCATCAACAAACAAAATGTAATAAGAATATCCTTCTTTAGATTGATAAGGGGAGGGGCCCCATAAATCACAGTGTATTAATTGAAAAGGTGTAGTAGACTTAGTAAATGAAAAAGGAAATGGTATATTGTGAATTTTTCCATACTGACAAGCAGTGCATATAACATGATTTGTTTTAGATGGAAGAAAATGATTACAAGCATTTGAAATTGTACATAAGAAAAATATAGAGGGGTGACCAAGGCACATGTGCTATGTATTTGAAGATACAGTCTTAGGTGATATAGACTGGACATAAAGGAAAGGGTCATGAGACAATAAGGTGGAGGTAAAGGCTGAAGGAGAAAGAGATTTTGACTTCAACTGATACAGGCCATTCTCACTCAGCAATGATCCTTATCAAAAACAGCAGAAACATTATTATCATGAGTAAGTTTAGAAAAACTCAACAAATTAAAAATTGTTGCAGGAACACACAAAACAGAGTTGAGACAAAGTGAATGTAAGGAAGAGGACCCAAAATGAGTAATTGAGAGACCTTGTCTATTGCCAACCATGAGTTTGTTTGGGCCATGATTGTAGCACCCCAACTCCCACAAGACTCATACCCGACATCCTGAGGGATATCTGAGTCCGTGCCCCGCGAGGGTGGCATGCTAGAACACTCAATCATTCAAATATCGGTATAATTGTTTTTTTAACCACAAACATAATATGCGAAAATCCATAACCAAATTAGGCCCACTTTATTCATAAACTTTTTCATTCATAACAATACAATCAAAAAAACTTTCAAGAGCCATTAGGGCCCTTTCACAAATACAAAACACTTTAGACATAATGTCTTTCTGTGACAACATAGTTCAAATACAAATTGATTATTCAAAACAAAAGTTATGTAATATAAATTTAGTACAAAAATAAAGAAATACAATGAAGACGCGAACTGATCCCGACCTCTATCCCTCACCTATATGCTATAGGTATACTCTTGTTTACCTAACGGGGTATTCTTCTGATCCTGAAAAATATTTACAAATTTTGGGTGAGTTTTGCAAACTCAATGAGTGACCATCATCGATGGCTCACCCAGTAATATAACATATAATTCACATTCACATCATTTCACATTTCACACTTAATACACTTTAATCATTTGTATTATGCATATGCAATGCACACGAGACCTGCTTTTCATTTATTACTTTGTTGTGACCGAGTGCCTAAACTATCCCGTATCCATTGGACACTAAGATTATTACTAACAGTCTCTTATCCGATGGGAATACAACGCTCATTTTACATAGTGAGCTTTAGGCTCTTAATCACTTTCTAAGCTTGAGGCTCTTTTCACACTTTGAGCTTTAAGCTCTGATCGATGACTTCTCAGGTCACAACTGCCATTACGTTTTATGCATTCATGAAATGGAATGCATCAATTACATTTGCATAATCTCATTCACTCACATTCATATATCATCGAATCTTAGTCCGAAATTCAACATTAAAGTTGAGAATCACACTTTCATTCGTATGCAAATACACTTTCAAAACACATTTATCATCGGACCGTGGCCTGGTATTTAACAGTCGAATTATGCACACTTATTTCATCTCATTCACATACAAGTAATACTTCAATATCCCAATCAACATCACAATCATTGGACTTTATGTCCAGAAATTAACATAATCATTCACATTCATATGAGCATTCAGTAGTCAATCAATACAAAATTCAAACAAAACAAACAATGAAATGAGACCATCTAGATCTACTCACAGTACGCTCCAGATTAGCACTAGCTTCAATGATTTGGAAATGTTTGAATGTAGACGTTTATTCTGCACATCAAAATTATGCAATACTCACCCACATTAATATTTGCACAATTATAAGCATTCATTTATGCACACGTGTGTATATGGAATATGTACAATGCATGTTTATGACAATTTCGGGTATTGCTATATCATTCACATCTCGTAAACATTCGTATTACCAAACTCATATAAATACCATTTATACCTATGGTTTATTCCTGAATAAAATCATTAGAATCTAATTTCATAACCCAACGAATCATTTCAGATTTTTATCCAAATATTGACTTTCGGGTTTACTATTTTTGATCATGTAGACAATGAAAATGAAGTAATTTGGGAAGACTTTTTCTTTTAAAATTGTCCTTATATCTCATAAGCTTCTAATGACACCAAAAT
>JANIPM010000231.1:66005425-66026686 GCA_027478405.1 Erythroxylum cassinoides
TAATAATAATAATAGAAATCTCAACCAAACAGGTTTTTATTTCGGTTTTTATGTTACAAATCTTAATCAAACAAGTTTTCATTTTTTTAAGCAGAAAAATAGAAACCAAAAATAAAAAACAGAAACTAAAAAAACCAACAGAAAAACAGAAGTGGAACCAAACGAGCTTAACTTGGAAAACCCAATTCCTCCCTCTCTTGAAATACCAAATTTAACTGATCTTATTGATGAAATATTACCTATCCCCTCTGGAATCATTATCTTACCCAATATTGAATTCAACTCATACCGACCTATGACAAATGATTTCATAAAGATCAATTACTTTTATCTTGGATTTGTTCTTCATCGAGTGAAGAAGTTCTTAACCAAACTTGAAAAGCTTTTGGTTATATATTTTAGAATTGTCAATTATAACTCAACATTGAATTGCTTGAGTTGAAAAATGACTCAACTGTGTCATAATATCTTCAATGTGCAAAGGCTCTTGCCGCTATTATTGGACGCATTATTTCTCCAGTAGAATTTAATGCGAAATTATATTGTAATATTTGCTTCAAATTTTCACCCATTATCAACGCTCTAAAAATTTGACCCGATCTTATATCTTTTCATGAATTGCATGGACAATTACTTGCACACGAGATTCTCCTTAACGGCACAAAATATGGGCTACTTGCCATCACTGCTTGTATGCCTTCAACAATAAACACTACCCAATCTACTCAACGTTATCAATACTCTTTATAAAATCAACATCAAAACTACAATAATAATTTTGAAAATTACAAAATCAAGGGATTATGTCAGATTTGTGGTCACAAAAATCATACAATCGATTGATATCGATATAGACGTTGATATAAATATATAATCATCAATTTTCAAACCCACAAATCAACATGGCTTAGTATGATAGTCTCAAATGGTAGAACCTCATCATCCTATCAATCAATGATGAATCGGTTAATATGACCTAGTAAGATTATCTATGAATGGCTATGGAATTTATTTAGGTAATTTCTTAATATCTTGGATGTCAAAGAAACCACCTACAATAACATATTCTTTAACTGAGAGTGAGAGTGAACATAAAGCCATCGCAAATTCTACAGTAGGACTACCATAGATCGACTCTTTGCTCATGAAACGTATTTGTTCATGTCCAATAAAGGCTGTTCTTTGGTGTTATAATATTGACACCATCTATCTCACATCCAATCCTGTGTTTCATGCATGACGACAAAATACATTAAACTGGAATATTTATTACTTTATAAAGGAACAAATTGCTTTGGACAATCTTGAGGTTCAGATCATCTTTTAGATCAATCAAATAGGTTATATTTTCACTAAGTCGCTGTCCACGGCTCGATTCAAGTTCTTATGTGATAAGTTTCATATCATGAAGTGCCAAATGAATTGTGGGAAGTGTTAGCGAATTAATTTTCTCAAGAAATTATTATAATTATATTAACTGTTATATTATATTTATCCATTTGTTAGTTAGAAACTAATTATAGCTTCTCCATAGTTATCCAATACTTTATAAACTCATTCATATTTATAGTTATCTTTTGTTGTATCAAAAGCCTGTGAATATACTGTACCGAAACATTAATTGAATATAGACGGAACCTTCACAATCTCGTACCTCACATTCAAATTAGCTAATCATTGCAATTAACATGAACTGAGTTTTAATTGGTGAAATTTATTTTAAATTAATAAAAATAATGGAAAAATCAATGATTAAATATGAATGCGACTTCATGATCAATATAATATGATGTCAAATATTCTCCTTAGCTTATGAGCATCATGAATCCAAAGTCTATGGCCACTTATTTATATATGCTCGTATGCCTACTAGTCAAGTTCGTGCAATGCAGCTTCAAAAATCCAACTCTATACGTAATGGACACCATTGAAGCTACCATTGGTAAGTTATCTCTTCTTTCTATCTCTCAAAATTTCAACCTTATACGTAATAGACACCATTGATAAGTTATATCTTCTTTCTATCTCTCAAAAATATTACTTCTCTTCCAGTAAAATGGTGTTAGAATTTACAATGAACCCACGGGTTCATATAAGAAGGGAAGTTAAATCACATACAAGTCTAAATGAGGTTCTATCTTAAAATCAATTGGTGATAGGTGGAGTAGCTCACTAGACTTATATATCAGTTTTTTTCATCTCTTTCTCTAATATGGGACAAACTTTAACTCTTTATATTTCAACACACCCCCTCACGTGTGGGTCTAACACGTAACATAATCTATCATTTTGAGGCGTTAATGACTAACAGCAACCTGCTTTGATACTATGTTAGAATTTACAATGAGTCTACAGGTCCATATAAGAAGGAAAGTTATACCACATACAAGTCTAAGTAAAGTTTTATCCTAAAATCAATTAGTGATAGGTGGAATAACTCACTAGATTTATAATTTAGTCTTCTTTCTTCTCTTTCTCTAATGTGGGACAAACTCCCACTCTTTATATTTCAACAAATGGTTGGTTTTCTTTTACATTTCTTCAATGAACTTGTTTTGCGTAGTGTTAGTTCTTCCATTGCTTGACTTTACATGTATTCCGTGTCATCTTTGGTAAGTCGAATACGATGATGCTAAGATCACAGTCAAGCTCCTGAAAGTTCAATGATTAAGAAAAATAGAGAATTAGATAAGTTTAAGCTCATAATCTGTTTGCAGAAGTATCCAATTAATAATTAGTAGCCTTGATGATAACTGGGCTATGTCACTTTCCTAATAAATTGACAGATTTGGAGCCTTGAAGCACCTGTAAAATTCCACTCAACCATAAGTTTATTTTCTTACACGCATTTTAAAATTTGGAAGCATTACTTAATTTTCAAACGTAGAAGAAGCTACGCTTGCGAGTTCAACATCAAGATAAGGAAGTGACGAGACAGATAGAAACCATGGAATTAATAAAGATCCAAATTTAACAGCAATTCAAATCCTCACAAATACTCATAGCTACTGTTGTTATTTTGTCTTTAAATTGTGGTGGATCCGAATGCTGACCTGATCTGATAAGCTCGCGGTGTAATCCGAATTGAATAAAAACGGAAATCTGTGTTGGACGCGAAAGGCTTGGGCCGACCTAGCCATCATTGGCCAAACCTCGTTAAATCTTTGTGTCATCCTTTCTTTGCTTTCGGTACTTTGATTGTGTGATTGTGTGCGTAAAAATTAACAGCTACATTTACTGATAACATAAGAGTCTGGACAAATTTAATAATACCTCGCGATCTAGGATGTCATTATAATTATATTGACAGTATTATTGTTAGATTTGTAGTTATTTATTTATTGTATGGATCTGTTTCAATAAGAAAATAAAAACCTGATTATAAAAGGGATCTATCTGTATCGCTTTTCTTCGTAGTGAAAATATTCTCTCTGCTCTTACCCAAAGGCGTAAACATCATTGGCTAAACCTCGTTAAATTTTTGTGTCATCCTTTCTTTATTTTCGGTGCTTTGATTGTGTGATTGTGCGCGTGAAAATTAGCAGCTACATTTACTGATGACATAAGAGTCTGGAAAATTTTAATAATACCTCACGATCTAGTATGTCATTATAATTTTATTGACAGTATTATTGTTAGATTCGTAGTTATTTATTTATTGTATGGATTTGTTTCGATAAAAAAATAAAAACTTGGTTATAAAAAGGATCTATCTGTATCGCTTTTCTTCATAGTGAAAATACCCTTTCTATTCTTACCCGAAGACATAGACGTCATTGGCTGAACTTCGTTAAATCTGTGTGTCATTCTTTCTTTATTTTCGATGCTTTAATTCTGTGATTGTGCACGTAAAAATTAGCAGCTACATTTACTGATAACATAAGAGTCTGTAAAAATTTAATAGTACCTCGCGATCTAGTATGTCATTATAATTATATTGACAGTATTATTATTAGATTCGCAATTTTATAATTATATTGACAGTATTATTATTAAATTCGTAGTTATTTATTATTTTATTTTTTCACTCAGTTTGAAAATGAAAGATTCGTAAAATTCTCACTACCATTAAATCTGAAAACTTGGCTTAAACCTTTTTTACATGCTTATGATATCTAATTAATTAAAAAGAGAAGGATAAGAATATCTACTGTAAACAAAAAGTTACATGTGATGGTCCTAATTAAAAATATCTGAAAAATATAAATGGAAGAAAAATTATCGTAGAAAATAGAAGGGCACGAAAGATGTTAAAGTAGCTAGAGAACTCCAAAATGCGCTCTGTCAGACTACGCTGGTACGTGCACAGTAGAACCACTTGGAGGCCTGCCAATGAACAAGAAGCACAAAGGTATGGTCAATTTGAAAAAGTTGTGCAATTATGTAATATGGATTATCCAAATTTCTTTTAGCCAGTGTTATAAAGAATGTAGAGACAGATAAAAAGTAGGGTCTCCACTCTCCAGACTACTGCTGCAGGTGGAGGTGGCATGCATATATACGATGCTCAATCTTTCACTTGCATCACTACTTTGTATTGAAGAGCAACGTATAAAAAATTTACATCTTATTTGGAAATGATTTATTAAATCTGCTTTAAACTATGGAATATATGTCATAATAATAATAATATTCTGTAATGGAATATTTAAAATAATTTTTAACTCTTAATAATCCTTATCACTTGAATCCCCTAGAAAAAAATTCTACATCTTAATTCTACAAATACATTATCAATGTCAACGATCACACACGGTTAGTTGCTTTTTTCTTGTAATAATAGGTCTAGATGGTTGATGCTTCCAGGCTGCTTTTTTCTGCAAATGAAAATGACCCAGATCGAGCTTAGCTTGTTAATGGTTCCAGTTCTGCAAGTTTGAGCTGACGATTCTTTTTCATTAAAGTCTTTACACGTGCTGTAGATATGGGTCAAGCATTGGAAGCAGGTGTCCCGCCATTAAAAGGACCTCTAACAAAAGTAAAAGTTAGTCCTTTAAGATTCTTTACAATGTATAAACATTCTGGTCCAGTGTTGAAAACTCAAAGAGAGATAAAAGAAGACATTGTGCTGGTCCTTTACGTTTTGTCCTATTAACCTCCATGAATTGCATGCACGTTCTTTGTACCTATTCTTTTGCAATTATACAAAACCCCTGTCCAAAGAAATGACTAGTTATGGAAAATTGAGCAGTACAGCATTGTCGCTTTTTACTTCTTTTGTGTTCAGTCCCCCACCAAAATGGTGGTGAGAGTACTCTTTTATCATGTTGGTGTCTTTCACATGAGGCCAGCTGATTAGCTTCAATCTCCCAAGTTTCAGCACTTAACTATACAAAGCAAAGATGGGAATCCTGATCCCAACCAATTCCAGCTTTTAACAAAGGAAGTTGTATGGTCGTTGCAGTTCTGAGCACAGAATAAATATGGCTCCATGTTCTTCCTCAAATATATATATATGTGGCTCCATGTTATAAAATGTCTATGAGCATATCATGAGCTCTTTTGGCCATGACTTATGATTACAATTAGAGCATATTATACATTCTAATGTCGGCCTCATGCTCGCCATTTGTTGTGCACAGCCCGATCAAAAGATTTAATAGCGTTCATCCTTTTTCTTTTCTGAGCTGCTTTTTCTTACTTCAATGATGATTCTAGTGAGCTATTAGATTCCTCTTTTCCCCAAAAACTTTGGCCTTAATTTGTACTCGTGATAATTCATCTGACACACCAGAACCAAGAAAACATAAATTAAACATCCTTGAAGCTTTTGGAATTTGGATTCTACACACCTCTCAATATGATTCAGCAGCAGCCTCTTGAGGACTTGTAAGTACCTTCCTTTTTCAAGGCCTTTCGGCGAGAACATCCACTTTGACAAGTTTAATTTGGAGCGCAGCCATGTAGTTCAAAACATAATCAAGAAGGGTAATGATCGTGTCTTTTAGGGGGTGGTAGGGAATGTCCAATAATGCTCTCCAAATGCTTCAAATCTTAGATTTGAATCTAATCTCTTCAATTCATGAATTTATCACTTAATTTTAAATTATCGTTATACTAAATAATAATTTAAGATGTATCAATTATTATATTCGTCAAAGAAAAAATGAAACAATACTCACAAGTTGGCATAATGTCACTGTCTCTTTCAAGTAATCAAGCTCCCAGCACACCCAAATTGTCAAATTAGTCCAGCAATCTGTACGGGAAGGTTCCTGCAGACAATCCACTTATCCAAACATGTGGTGAAATTGGTTTACATTTAAAAGACTTTCTTACTTTTCCTTCACGAGTTACTGGAAAAGCTGAACCGGCTTTCTGTCTTACCTTGGAGTTCGCTATAGTGAATGATTAGGTTTCTTTGGTCAATTTACTGTCATTCTCTAAATTTCCCCCCACACAAACTATTAAAATCCATACAAAAGGTAAATCAGAAGTCACTTTAAAGCGATAGCCCATAGATCAACTTTAGTTCAGAGTGTTTACTTTATCCCTTTTAATCAAAGAAACAATCAAACATCACTTTTTTATATAATAAAAAAAATGCTTTGTATATAATCAAAAAAATGCTTTAAGTTTTGTATTAAATTGACTCTTGAATATTGATAAGAAGTTAATGTCACATTAGTGTCTTTTATTAAAGACATAAAGCTACGTTAAAAAAAATTCTATCCAATGCGGTACAAATCATTTTGGACTAAACTTAGGATTACAATTCATCAGTTTCCTAAAAATAGGATTGAAAATTAAATCGGTAAAATTAGAGGTTTAAAATTTAAAGATTTAGTCAGTATTAAATCATCATTAAATTGATATATAGTATAAATTGAATAAATTTTTAAATTTTTAAATAAAATTAAAGGAGGAAACTATTTTTACATCAAAGAATTTAAATTTTAATGTTAAAAATAAACAAAATCAAATAGTTTATTTTAGTTTATAAAAATTGATTAATTTATAGAAAATTATTTGATTAATTAACGAATAATAATAGTTATTAAATTAAACTAAGGATTAAATTTTTATAATTGAAGTTACTCAACCAGTTTCAAAATTTTAATCATTGTAATTTATCACATTCTAGGGTTTTCTCTTCTTATCATATGTTGTAGTGAGACCATTAAGATGTGATTATCTGATTAGCCTAGCCATGAGCCATGTCCCTCAAGCTCAGTCTAGCCTAGCCTAGTCTTAGCCGAGCCATGCACGTGGATCCTCGTCAGCACTTTCCAAAACGATTGGCTCCTCACACGCTGATCAAACTGGGAGAGGCCACGTGTCTTGCGTGGAACCCACTGTCATTTGTTGCTTCGTGACTAAGCTAATTAAACCAATCTTTCGCGGGGCCCACCTGCTTATGTCACCTCATTCCCCTTTTAAAAGCTGAGTTAACACTTAAGCCCACCACTGAAAAAGCCAATCGTGTACAAATACGGTCTAATCAAAAAAGAAATACGAGTTTAGACAAAAATACCCTCAGTAGGTCCCACCAATTATCCCTAGAATTTTGTCCATAAATACTGAACTCCAACGCTACGTTTCTTCCCTTTCCTCCTCCTCCTTCCCTTAGTTTCTAATTAAGCATTTCTATGGTCATGCTGTCCAATACTCCGGCCATCTTCTCCGCCGTTCCGGTGCCGGAAAGCCCTTTTTCCTCATTTGAAAATGGGTTCACACCGTGGGACTCCTGTGAACTCTTTTCAAGTGTTCCTCATTCACCAACTAAACCTGTTGGTTCCAACTTGGGTTCGGATGAACCGAACCGGTCCGATCAATACCCTGCCAACTCGAACTCTTGCTCTGATGATCCGAGCCGGGCGGTTTCCGATATAGACGAGCGGAAGCGGAGGCGCATGATCTCGAACCGGGAATCGGCTAGGCGTTCACGGATGAGAAAACAGAGGCACTTAGAAAACCTAAGGAACCAGGTGCACCGGCTAAAGATGGAGAACCGAGAACTTACGAACAAGTTGCGTTACGTTCTGCTCCACTGCCACAGTGTACAGACAGAAAACGATCGGCTCCAGTATGAACACTGTGTGCTCCGACGAAAGCTGTTGAAAATACGCCAAGTTTTGATGTTCCGGCAACTGCAGCAACAATTCACGTCTGCATGGCCATGCAATATTATTACGACCGAACCAACTCCATCTTTAATCGCTTCATAAACTTTGATCTACATAAATAAAAGATCAATCTCATTAAAGTTAAAAAAAAAAAAAAAACAGGAACTAAGAGCAACTTATCTCCCTCTTCTGTCTCTAGAGTCTGTGTAAATTAATGTCAAAAGGCTGCAAAAGCAAGGAGTGTCATAGATTTATGATGGGGTTCTGAAGATTTTGGAAAAGGGTGCTTTAGAAACTCGGAAGGTTCTTGTGAAACCGGCAGCATATGTTATTGTAAAAAGCTTAGTCGTTTAACTCGTGTTAAAGCAACTTGTGTTGTTCTGATCTTGTCTTCGTGTCCAAATCCATGTCTTACACTTAGATGCTTGAAAGTAGTAGATACGCATAGTACTCAAATGTGGTCCCTGTATAGTGGTACCCGCTATTGAATTGCCGCCCAACTAACTTCCAATTTGTCTCTTTTAATTATATATGGCGCTTTCAGATTTTACACACTCGATGGGCATGTTTATATATTTTAAGCATTCCAAGTTCTTTTCTTTTTCTTTTTTGTTGGACCAAAACAAAACCCTCAGTTGAAGTTTGAACGATTGGCGGAACGAGGAAATTCTATAATAACATACCCCTTCTTATTCAAAGGTGTCGTTTTAAAGAGATGCATTAAGAAAACTAGTGAAATGTTTGATATACTCTTATTAATTACAAGTTGAATTGTCTTGAAATTGTAATCTGTATAATTAGGATGTGAGAGAAATTAAAGGGTAATTTTAGAAATAAAATTATAAACATGCATGAAAAATAGTGAACGACACTTATTTTGAATAATTAAAATCTCTCTAAAACGACACTTATTTTGAATAGGAGGGAGTATTTATTAAATTGAAAGATGCGTTAAACTAGAGTCAATTGAGTTGAACCAAATTTAGTATAATAAAAATAATAAATAAAAAATAAACTAAAACAATGAAAGGATAATATATATTTTTCATTGAGTTGAAAAATTATCTAATTCAATCAACACACACACACACACATATATATAAATATTTATTTGTTTATTTCTGGCTGGTTTTTGAATCTTGTCCTTTCTGAAATTGGCCAAATGGAAGGTTGAGATCAATCCTCGTTTGACTGATAGGTTCGATCCAAATATATATATATGATGTCAACAAAACATGATATGGAAATATTGTCATTACATTACCATTGTTTTCCACATGACTTTCAACCCATTTCAGGTGTTGGGATATTGATCTTTCCATTCATTCATTAACCTTTTGTTCTGTGTCTATTCCCCAATGATTTCCCTCTTTCTGGACCTTGGAATATGACAATGGATATAGCACTAAGAACCACTTCAATATTAATGGATAACCATCCTTAGAAATCCCAAGTTATGTATATGTTTGATAATTATGGACATTGATTACTGCTTTGGGGTGTTGCGATTTCACCTTCCTCGTGTGAATAAAATCAAGTAAAATGTGCATAAAACATGAAAATGTTGTAGATATCAATTAACTATTATTGTTATTGAGAAATTGTACAGGTAGGATCAAAGTACTGCATCAACACAATAACACAATTTTAGTCTTCATCATACAAAAGTCAGGACAAGGTAAAGTCTATCAAATCCTATTAAATAGGATTAAAAAGTAGCAACCCACAAATTTTGAAATCAGATTGCTTAATCAACTTTAATTTAAAGATAAATTAAACTATAAATTTGATATTTTATATAATTTTATAATACTGATAAAATATGAATTATTAATTAAATGCAAAAATTAATTTATTGTAAATATAATTCTATCATCAATGTTTTTACAATTAATTTTGTTGGCATAAATTGTCATATAGAATAGACTCACGTACGTCAAATAATTCATAAAATTCTAATAAGTATCATATTACGTAAATTGAAATTTTAGAGTTTTGTAGTAACTAATGAGTGACTATTTTATTTTTTATTTTTTATAATTAAAAAGATAGTAATTTATATTGACAAGGGTTAGCGGAATAAATGCTTATGTTATATTGGTAATACAATTTATACTTTATTTAATTAATTGCCAATTGCCAACTTTCCATTCATAGAATATAGAACATATGGCCTACTAAATTCTAAAATTGAAATGTTGGACAAGAATCTATCACAAGTAGCATAATAATATATATCTTCGGTTTATATATATATTCCTAAGGTATATATGCTCCACACTTTTTCTTTACCAAACTTTATAAATTTTAATTTTGATGATGAAGAGCGCTATTGCTTTAATATTATATAGTTGTTCATTAACTAGTGCTCTAGATTTGGTCTTTATTCAAGAAGTTGTTATCAAGGACGTACCCAATCACCACATAACAAAAAGGTTGCCTTCGTCACTCCCAATTTTGATCTTTAAACATGTAAACAAGCATAGATAAATTTTTAGCTCTCAATTGCTTTTGTCTTTTGTCATGACGGTAGTATTCAATTTGTAGTTTGCAACTGAGAGAACATAAAGCAAAAATTAAGGTGCCTATGGATATTCCTCTCCTTTAAATTAGTTTAATCAAATGCTACCATCAATATCTCTTATACCTCCAATTAAAACTCTTAAATGTCAACATCCCATTTGCTACTTGTAAACTTGCAAAGCTATTATCAAAAAGCTTAGTCTCTCACGCTTAGCTTTTTAATTATGACAGTAATTAATGATGTTAATAGTGACCGTATTAGGTTGTGAATGTGTCCTCACCTCCTCCCTTCTTTTCTTAACTAGTAAGTTAATTAACCCAAAACCTGGTTATGGGAACAAACTATATATAAACCCAATAGCAAAGATAGAAAGGTCCAAGTAAATATAAAAGTGATAGCCTTTCATATCTATAGCAATGTAATAAGTTGAGATCGTAATTATTACAGTGATTAAACTCCAATTCGGCCTTGTATCCCTTGGTACTAGTGTTAAATTAACTTCTTTATTCGAAAGAAGAGTGTTTCTAATTTAAAAAGATATAAAATTATATATGTGAATATTTTTGGACAATATTCACATAAACAAATTGAGAGAATCTTGTAAGTAATATAGAGAGGGAATATGTCAAGATTGCCACTTTTGTAGAGTTTATCCATATTTATAATAGAGTTAGAATTTTCAATAATTTAATTAAAAATATAATTTTAATTCTAATTTAACTTAATTAAAAATACAATTGACTCTAATTAAATACAAAAGGTTTCAACAATACATAATATATAATATCGAAGCATATCTTTTAAATATTTAATATTAGACTTTAAAGTGTCTTAAATTTTTACAATCAAATTTAACTTGATTAAACTATTTTTCTTTCTCCAATTCGTTGACCTATAATCTTTTGAACGTGTTGAAAATCAATATAAATTATAATTCTAAATTATACTTAAGTTTTTATCTTATTACTTTCATATGCATCTTAACATTGTATTATAACCAATCAAATATTAGGAATACGAAGGTAATTTTGACCTACCTTTAGTACATAGTTTTTTATAATTTAATCCTTTCATCATATAATATTACAATTAAACATGACATATGGAATTAAGTTTATCCTATTTAAATCTAATCATATTAGTTTTCCATCATTAGTAGTTGATTCATTTAAAAATATTTGATAACTATTTTTTAACTCTCTTTCCACCTAAGATAAAGTTGTTTCAAATCGATACTAATTAAGAATAGTAGGATATTCTCATTAATTACTTAAGAGTAACATATCATATATTGATCACTTAATTATCTCCACATATTTCATGTTATATCTAAATACTACTCGAGTTACTCTGGATACAAAAAGTTATAAATAGTATGAAAATATAACAATATTTGTATAATATATTTTAGAAGTTTCAAGTTAAATGATTATTTATACAATTATTATAATGAGTATTTTTATAAACACACGAGTAATATTAGTTATGTAATTCTCTTATCAAATTAACTTAGTAAACATATTCTCTTAACTAACACTTACATGTTTATTTAGATGTTTATATATTGTAATTTACGATATTGAATGCTTTCTTCATAAAAAATTATAATGTATGTTAATTCTTTCCTTATCTTAATATTGTAGTTATTGAAAACTGCTGGCGCTCATTCTGGTTTCCCGCCTTTGAGTTTATTATTTTTATTTTTTGTTTTTTCTATTTTCCGACTCTTGTTTTTTAGCTTGCCAGCTCAGCTTATGTTAGCTAGTTTTCTTTTTATTCTTTGTTGAATAACTGTCGTCGGTAGCTATAAAATGTGTACTGAAACACGTTTCTGGGGAATTCTGATAATAGAATTTTTTTTCCTCTCTACATGGTTGAGAGTTTGCTTCCGTTTCTGTGTTCATCAGCTCCTTCGGTTTTATCATAAACAATTTAGAAATAATATGTAATTCTAATATGAATCTCATCATAACCTTATTTATAAAATATATTTATTTTATATCTTAATTAAACAAACATGTATACATTTATAAAATAAAAAAAATCTTTAATAAATAAATTGCATAAATGTACAATCATCCGAGTAATTATAAGGAATAAACCAATAAGTGGTCCAGCACAAGAATTCGCTTTCAAAGTTTCATAAATTTGCAGTTCTAAACCTCACCTAACCTTTGCTTTTCATCTACGAGTGTACATATGCCTACCAGTATACTTCATACCTCTTGTCTACGAGTATACTTCGCATCTCTGTGTGTCTCACTACCCCAAGTCCGTCCCTCACCTTTCTAGGAAGACAATTAATAATGCAAAAGTCTTTGATTGTTCAAAATGTTCCCGCTGTGAATAAGATAGATTGAAACAAAGTCGGAACAGCTAAACTGGTGCAAATCATCACGTCTCTTGTTTGTTTGTTGAGCAGAAGTAGGGAACAAACAGTCAACAATAAGGACATTATATTCATTTAATGCAAGTGTGCACGTTGCACTTTCTGATCAGCCTGAGTTTAATGACTATAAATATCATCCTTGATCAGTTGAACTAATTTCAATTTAAGTGGTCTGAATTTAATTGAAGCACTAAAACATTGGAGACAATAATTTATAATTTTACTAAAGTTGTACATCCTTAAAGCTTAATTAAAGTCAAGATTTTAATTATTAAACCCAAAAAAAAGAAAAGATTATGGCTTCTAATCCCCTAATTTCAAGTCATTATAAACTGGAGGCCATAAAAGTGACAAAAGGTAAAAGTCAACATTGATTGTTGGTGAAAACTTTCCATGCACTACTGAGATTAAACAATACTATAGTACAATGGAGCATAATATTGCAAGCACCTTATTGATTAAAAAAAAACGCAGTTTCACTTACAATCGACATGGATATGGTTCCACAGGAAAATCCATACATACACTATCAAGGCCAGGCTCGGTGACCGGAAGAAGTGGATGCACTGCTCTATCAACGGTAATTTTTCCGTCGTTAATTTTCAACGGTAATTTTTCTGTCGTTAAATTTTCGTCGCTAATCCACATTTTTCTTGTAGTGTTTCTCGTAGAGTTTATGAACAAAAGTTTGAAGAAACTTTCATTTGTATATGTCTGTTTTGTTACAATGAACTTCCAGACTGTAGGAAATCACGTGAAAATCAATACATACACTATCAAGGCAAGGTTCAGTGACTGGAAGAAGTGGATGCACTGCTCTATCAAAGTCTCCTACTCTGTGGCCGGCAAAGACTTGTACAGTTAAGGAAAAATATTCACTGTGAGCCCCCAAAGGTCGAGCGTGATAAAGATTTATCGACCGACCAGAAAAAGAAAACTTTGTTTTTTGTTACTTGTTATGATTAATTGGTGTATAGAATAAGACATCTCTATACATATTTGAATTTCTTTATGCAATAAAGAAATTCTCAATGTCACTATGAAACTACTGTAGTTTTAAAAGGAAGAAGGACCACCATTTAAATGTCTTGAAAGAAACTGAAACCTAACTCTCTCATGGCGTGCGAAGAGTGTGGCTGCTACAAGTCCCACGCCACACTTACTGGTCTTTAGTTCCATTTGTCTCTGATGTGAAAGGCAATTAAGCATCATATTGTACGGGAACCCAAAAAAAAAAGGCTCAAAGTGATTGAAATTTTAAAAAGAAGAGGTGATGATCCTCGTTTCCTTCCCAGACTTAAGAAGCTAACTCATATCAAGGAAATTTACGGCTGTGATCTTTTTTCGATTGTGTTCATGCATAGAAATGTGATTATATCTCGAATATATATTCATAAAACTTAAGTAGCTTAATGTGAATTTGATCTCTGATTATACCAACTAGTTCGATATGCTTGAGACAATTATTATCAGACCCTTCTCTGATAAATGTGAATTTGATCTCTGATGTGAATTTGATCTCTGAATTTGATCTCTGATTATACCAACCACTTCTCCTCCCATATAGAGATTATGGCAATCATCCAAACATGATAGAGATCATTTGCTTTTTCTAAACATCCCTTCTCCCTTTTACAATAGACATTTAGCAAAGTTGGCAAATTTCTACATCATGATATGAAATGCATATATCTTGCTATGGCTATGCTAATCGCATAACGTATTGCAGTTGTTTATTTGGAGCCAAAGAAGCAGTTGGAGAAGAAGTTGAGAGATATATACAAAAATGTAAGGAAAGTGGAAAGATTCATAAGATTAGATAGAATTCTTATATATGCCATGTCTTTAAATTAAGATTAGTAAATATGTTGAGAGATATATACAAAAATGTAAGGAAAGTGTTAAGATTCGTAAGATTAGATAGAATTCTTATATATTCCATGTTTAAATTTAGATTAGTCAATATCTAATTGCTACATAAATTGATGTTAAAGAAGAAGTAAGTTTTGCGGATGATAAGATTTTGATATTAGTAATCAATATTTTAAAAAAAGATAAATTAGTAAGACAAGAAGTTTAAGTTTTAAAATGTTAAACGCTATAAGGTTGTTATAAAGCCGACTAAAGATTAAATAAAATTAAAGAATTTGAAATATAATTGAAAGAAATTGTCTTTAACTATAAAGAAATTTAAAGTTTAATTGAAAAAAGAGATTGTTAAATGAAAACTAATTTATTTATTTTAGATTATTTTTCCGGTGATTACTAAATTTGATAAGATTAACTAATTATCACTTTTTGATTATCCAGTGACTACTAATTTGATAAGATAAATTAATTATTACTTTGTTTAATTTGATAAATTTAATTAATAGTCATAAAAATTGTAATTTCTAATCACTTAATATATAAATACTTTTGGTCATTTGGAAGCATCCTCTTGACTAATTAAGGATAAGACTTCTTCGGATCTCGCGACATCAATCACTAGATTATAGAATCAGACTGATAGTTCATAGTTCTTGCACCAATTACTTGATTATAGTTTGATAAGATTAATTAATATTTATAAAATAAAATAATAACACAGGATAAGAGAAATAAGCTTAAGTTTGAGATAACAGACAGCAAACTTTAACTTGAAACTTATCATTGGATATCCATTAAAATTGTTAAGAGCATAAAGACTTGGGGATGATGTTGCCAAACTCGTTAATGGCTGTCGTCGTCACGGCCAGTCGTACCTGTCGTTTACTTGATCAAAGTGACAGCAATTCTTGTTCTTTCTTTCCCTGAAAAAATAATTAAACAATGGTTGCCCTATAAGAATCATGGTGATTCAGGTAGGCCACTGCAGAAACTGCTAAAGACGTAATAGAATTTTCACTATGACAAATCAACCGATACAAGTGTTTTAAATTTAAATGTTTTTGGTACAGGCAAGCAAAGAACTATCTAAATCAGGTGAGGAAGACAGGTGGTCGGCAAGTAGTTGGTTGATGAAACACAGACGTGGTGAATCATAAAAGCAGATCAACCATCAGTCCTAGGCTCTCAATATAGGCTGTAGAAGCTGATTCTGTTTCAAAGCAAAGCTAGTTAGAAGTTGGTAAATGCCCTTTAAGCCATTCATTGAACTAATAATACATGAGTGCGTAGAAGAAATCATTGAATATTACTGTAAACACAAGGGAAGCAATGAAAACCTTACCTGTTATAGTACTCTCTGTATGATCTTCATCCATTTCAGTATATTCCCTGTTTTCTGGATCAATTTCTTCCAATTTCAGATATTCTAAAGCACCTACAGCACCTCACCATCTGAGGTACTCATTTAACAGTAATTCTTTGAAGAGCCAGAACGATAAGTGGGAAGAACGTCTGGCTAACTCCTTCTGCTCTGATAATTGGGAAAATAATACGCAACGCAGTCTGTACAAGAGGATTTCGTGCAATCAGGACCAGGATAGTACTCAAACTTCATTTGCAGACTTGATTCCTTTCAAATCTCAAGAGCCCAATTCAAACTTTCAAACACTATAATATGCTAGAATACAAAGGCCAATAGCACTAGCTTTGAACAAATTTCTACAGGAATTATTAGTTAAGTCTGTAGATGGTTAGCTAAATTGTTCCACAAAGGACATCTCATATGAAAGTACATCCACTAAGTGAAAAGACAATTTTCAATGTCATAACTACAAGGAACTAGAATTTCCCTCCCTTTATTTTACTTCCATTTCTAGTTTAAATGAAATAGAATAGTTGCATTCAAGCAAAGGGATCAAACTTTGTGTCAAATTCTTGGACTTTAAAAATGCATGAATGTTCACACTAGGAGAAAATGGATTGCTATGCATTTTCTGTTGTGCCTGAAGTTATATCCTGTACCTAACCAGCCAGATTCAGTGATTTACATATACGTATAAGTTTCGAATAGCAGATCATGGTAATCGCTGTGGAGAAAATTGTTTTTAGAACCGATATAACAATCTTCAATGAAGGCCATGCATAGTGAGAGGAGGAATGGAAAGATAACTAGAGCTCATCTCTGCTATCGTAAGCATCGAATTGAAGAGGAATAAGAACTTCCTACCGAAATTATTCTACCTCCAGTACATATTCCTTGGAGGGAAGGAAAAGGAAGTAGCAGACGACCAGCAGCATATATTGCTACACCAAAGAAATGGAAGACCAAATTCAATGGACATGGGCTTAGTCCAGAGAGTAAACCCATAGGTCCAGATGAAAAATCACCCCTAAGACTTAGATAATCAAAGCATGCTTGACGCATTTCCTTCCTTGCTTGATCATGGTGAACAGAGAACACCATGTACAATGCACCTGCTAGGATATTTATTGTAGATGCCACAGGCTGCAAGACACAACATTAAGAGATAATAAGTTGAAGATGTTAATTTCATTAGCCAATTTCATGTTTTCCCCTTTAAACTCATCTTATCTAAATCTTTTGGTAAGCAAATCATACCAAATTATGTTTTCAATGTTATAACAAATCTATTGTAAATTAGCAGTGTATGATATCACACAATGTACAATCTGCCCCTAGAAATGACCCTTTTAAGCTCACTTGCGTTCTCAGACATTTGAAATTTGACTTACAATAGCATTGTGCAGAGTAGAAGGATTTAACACAGGATTAAGGTTTAGCTTACCTTGCGCAATGTATAGAAGGATTTAAGGCATTCAGTCACAGCAGCTGTATTATTAAGATCATGCAGTGGTTTCAAAAGATCCCGGAGGATAACAATGTCAGAAAGTGTCACAGTCATGCCACCACCAGTTAATGGATGACGCATGTTGAAAGCATCACCCAGAAGAAAAGCTCCAGGAGTGTAACGGGGATCAGCTGGCATTCCTCTATTCGGCATTGTCTTGATATTGCCTTTATCTATTGCAGATATGAAGGAGTCATGAAGCTCGAATGGAATCTGAAACATATACTTGTTACAACCTCAACCGACGATTCATCTAACATAAGTCAACAGAGAGGACAAATTATACAGAAACCAGGTATTAATAGTTGTTGGGGATGTTATAGATCACTGATTGAAATCCAAGATCATGTTTTAGTATATAATAACTCATTGTTTTCCTAACAGAACAGAACCATTTGATGGAGTTAGTACTAAACAGATACCTGCGATGCCACCATGTTCTTCAAATACTTTGCCATTTTACCATTAGCTATAGGAGGAAGTTTTTGACCAGGAATATCGACCAAACAGCGAACCTGTGTGCTACTGATTGGATAAATCAAGATCGGGGATGGATCAGCTAGAATAACGTGCCCATGATTGGGGAATGGAAGTTGACAGTTGTCAAGTAATAAACCCACGCAACAAGAAGGGACGTCTACCTACCAAAGTAAAATAATGTCGGGGTGATCTCTATGTAACTAGATATTAGAACTAACCATGACTGCATTAATGTTTGTCAAGGATTGGTGTAATGTTACCTTTGAATTGCAAAGATTTTGGCGCATTTTGGAAAAACATCCATCACAGACAATTGTAAGAGGAGCATAAGCTCTAATTTCTTTGCCATCCTTAATCTTATACTGAACCCCCTTAACAGTTCCATTCTCTTCAAGCAGGCATGTTACTGTACCTTGCTCTAACAGTACACTAAACATGAAATTGAAAGTGAAAACATGGAAAGAGCCTAATAACCACTTAGTAAAAGTAAAACCTGGAAATGAAGTAAATGGAAAATGTGGAATAGACATTAGGAACAACAAGTTTTTGATGAACTACAAGACACAACTAAAGTGAACAAAGAGCAAACTAGAATCTTCATACGGTACAAGAACTAGTCCCAGATTGACAACGATGACGGAAGTAAAAGGTATTCATCACTACCATGTAATTTTCATTTTTGGAGTAAGGGATCAAGAGACAATACTTGGGAAGCCTTGCAACTTTTCCTCTCATCCTCTGAATGAAACGCCCATTATGAAAGCTTCTCCCAGCGACATCTGAATGAAATTTCTCAAGAGGATAAGACAGCCTTGTACTTTTCCCATCCTTGAACAAAGCATATCCAAGCACTTGCTGAGCATCAATTTCCTCCAGGCAATCTGCTCGGCAATTGATCAAGTGTCACACTTCTACAAAAGATGCAAAATTCCGAAGAAAACAATTTGTCCCAGATCACACTATAACTCAACAGAGAATGAGAACTCAAACACGCCAGATTTCAACAATCACCCTCAAAGTCCAAAGAACAAAAGCAAATGTGTTTATTAGACTGAAAGGCATTACCCCCAAGTCCCAGTTCAATAAGTTTTAAATACCCCCCAGGTTGGAGAAGTTCACCAACAATTCTATCAGGCTCTCTCATGTCCCTTTCTATCACATGAACTTGTCTTCCATCCTGCAAATTTGCAAACAATTGACCATCTTAGTATCAGAAAGCAATATGTTTTTGGGGAAATTGTAACAAAACTTTTTACGCTTCTTTAAGCTTCTGGATGAAAGGGTTGGGTCTGCAGATAGGTTTCTTGATCAACGTTGAAATCTGAGACGCTGTGATACTACCCAGAGCTGGACATGGTGATCAATAGAACAAACGTAATACCTTGCCAAGTGCATAAGCAAGGGCTGCACCGGCAACACCAGCTCCGACGATGATAACGTCGGAGCCGGATGCATTCTCCGGAGAGCAGCATTCCGTTTTCCGTTCCGCCGCAGCGGCAAAGTCGTTACAGACAGTTTCGATCCTCTTCTTCCTCTTATTGTCACAGTTAGCTCCATATAAAGTGTAGAGAATAAGAAATCCGAAAAGAGAAGACAATATCGTCCCAAGAACGAATTTTTCATCAGTGAAAACCACCATCTTTTTCGTTGATGACGACCTGGTCCTGTGCCTCCTCCTCCACAGGCATGGTGGTGGAGGTGAGGCATTGAAGTAAAGAGAGATGGGCCGAAATGGGATTTGAGTGTTTTTGTAGACAAGAGAAGCTAAATGGTGAAACGGAGGCGCCAAATTGGTCAACAACACACTCAAGCTTTCCATTCCTACAGCTTTCAAAGTTGGCAAGGCTAGTTAGTTCGGCTTTACTTAGGCTTTTTCTAGTTCGTCTTGAAAAAGCCTATGCGACTCAACTCAATCTTAAAAAATCCAACAAAGAAACATGACTAAATTTCGAACACCAAAGCTTATTATTATTAAGTTGTTTCACTAATTCCAAGGATAATCAACTTTGAGTGGATTATAAAAATCCTCAAAATTTATTAAATATGTAAGACTAAACTTTAAAAAATTACATTAAAATATCTAAACTTTTAATTTTTTTAAAAATGATATGACATTTTTGTTAACATAAATTTATATATGAATTTTATTTTTTAATTAATTAAAATATCAAAATTTTAAATAATTATACACTCCTTCTTCGAATGTTTAAATTCATAATCATTTTAAAAGTTTTTAATATTTTTAATTTATTAAATAATAAAATTTATATATGATATAAATATAACATGTAACAATTACGCAATATTTATATAAATTTGATATGGCTCGTCATATTATTCACATTAACAAAGAATTTGACAATAGGACTATTTTTACTAAAAAATAACATCAAATTTTAAAATTCAAATGAATATTAAAAAATTAAATAAATTTTTTTTTTTACAATTAACTCTATTTTGTATGTGATGGTGTTAATAACAATTAATTTACATCATTTATTAGCATCTAAAAAAATTCAAACTTTAACTTAAATTTTGTAAAAAAAACTTAATTTTGGTTTGTAAATTTCAAACTACTAAAACTCAAACTAATTTATTTAAACTAATTAAACTCAATTAATCTTTTACATTCGAATACAATAAACTTAAATTTAGTTTATTAACTCCAATCAAACTATACTAAATTTGGACCAATTTGTCATCCTTACTCGATTATTGTATTTTTCTTCAAAAGGGTACCATAATCACACGTATAGAAGTTTAAAGGCCTATAAGTGATCCACATTTAGAGATAAAATTATAAACTAATGACTCGTACTGAAATTTACTCTTGTTTAGATTGTATTGACGTACAAACATGACGGCGTGTACGACACAAACGAGGGCATGTACAGCCAGACAAAAGCAGCACAGACATCGCGTGACATTAAGCAGCTCGACGTAACTAGTCCACAACATTGTTGTTAAGAATCAAACGTTTAGCTATCCTATAACTTCAGTACATTTACTATAAATTATTAGTTCCTAATACAAGTGATTGCTACAAAACTCTTTCTTTTTCGT
>JANIPM010000231.1:66026786-66037751 GCA_027478405.1 Erythroxylum cassinoides
ATAATATTTATTGATGAGGTATGGCTTTTTTGTGTGTTTATTGGTTTATTGCTTGTCTCTTTGGTTGTTGGCAAAAAGATGCATGAAGAGGAGTGCATGGCATCAATTGTATTTTGTATCCTTTTTGCAGATAGATGCTGTGGCAAAAAGCCGTGATGGGAAATTTCGCATTGTCAGTAATGATGAACGGGAGCAAACTTTGAATCAGCTGCTCACTGTTAAGCCTCTTTCCAAAGGATTGTTGATATCTGGATTTAGTAGGAATTCTAAAGCTTGAATCTTCAAAACTATTTGCAGGAGATGGATGGGTTTGATAGCAACTCTGCTGTTATTGTTCTTGGTGCAACAAATCGCTCAGATGTTTTAGACCCTGCACTTCGCCGACCTGGAAGATTTGATCGTGTAGTTATGGTTTGTATGATAATTAATCATGTTCGACATGTTAAGGTGTGACAAATAAACAAGTTCCATAAGTCTCAAAGCTTCTTTTCCTCATTCCACCTTAGGTCGAAACCCCTGATAGGAATGGAAGAGAAGCTATTTTAAAAGTCCATGTTTCCAAGAAGGAACTTCCTTTAGGTGAAGATGTTGACCTCAGTGACATTGCCTCTATGACCACTGGCTTTACAGGGTACTAGTGACTAGTGGTTCTCTTATTTTTTTCTCATTTCTGTGGGAAACATGATAGGAATGAGCTTTCTATTTAACAGGGCAGATCTTGCAAATCTAGTAAATGAAGCTGCTTTATTGGCTGGAAGGAAAAACAAAGCTGCAGTTCAGAAAATTGATTTCATTCAGGCAGTTGAGCGGTCAATAGCTGTAAGTCTCTCCCTCTCTTAGTATTCATCTGAATAAAATCTTCAGGTGAAATATTTAACTCTGAATAAAAAGAGTTGTAGAAACAAAATACAGATATTTTGAGTGAACTAAGTGCAGAACTGAATCAAATTCCTTCTATTGTAGGGTATAGAGAAAAAAACTGCCAAGTTGCAAGGAAGTGAGAAAGCTGTTGTTGCACGCCATGAAGCTGGTCATGCAGTGGTTGGTACTGCTGTTGCTAATCTACTTCCTGGACAGCCACGAGTCGAGGTAAAAGCATGACAATGCTTTTACAAAGTGTTTTAAGTTTATTTTGGACGTTCTAATAGAATTTGAATATAAAAAGCCACACAGATGGAAGCTACGATGCTCTAAGTGGCTAGCTTATTCTTCTTTCAAGTAGCCAACATAAATGAACTACTTAGTGATTTTGGTTTTGGTTTTAGTTAAAAACTTGTAATGTGCATATCTTAGTGTCTACTTGGGTTGGAAACAGCCCAATACATGGAGTTTCGAAGGGCCAAGTCCTCCAACTTTTAATTGTACTTCCACAAGATGCATCAACAGTGTAGGTAACTACAAAATATTGAACTATTTTTGACATGGAATTTTGTATTCTTTTCTTCTTTGACGAAGAAAAACAACGATTTTAAATGTTTTCCTGATAGGGCAGTTGAAAACTGTCTCAGTAGACCATTTTGGAATTGTTAATTATTTATTGCTTTATAGTTCACAAGGAACAAGTTATGGAAGTTTGTGTGCTTCTCTGACTTTGGTTGTTATGCTTGATGCAATAACCATCACTTCTGTTATTAGACATTAAGGTGCTATAATTATTTGTTATTTTGCCAATGACTTTAAGTTCTACTTGTCATTAGAAATTAAGCATATTACCACGGTCAGGAGGAGCATTGGGGTTTACTTATAGCTCCCCTACAAATGAGGATAGATATTTGCTCTTCATTGATGAATTACGTGGCCGCTTGGTTACACTATTTGGAGGAAGAGCAGCTGAAGAAGTTGTTTATTCAGGACGTGTCTCAACAGGTGCACTGGATGATATACGGCGAGCTACTGACATGGCGTACAAGGCTGTAGCTGAATATGGTCTTAATCAGACAATAGGCCCTGTGTCCTTAGCAACCCTATCCGGAGGTGGACTGGACGAGTCTGGAGCTGCTTCATGGGGAAGGGATCAGGTACCGATTCTTGAAACTCAATTCCTTCTTGCTATCAGTGTTATGTAAAGATGATCTGTCATTGGAAAAAATAAAGCTGACCTAAAGTTTCAACACAACAGGGACATCTTGTTGATCTTGTGCAAACAGAAGTGAAAGCATTGCTTCATTCTGCTCTAGATGCGGCACTTTCTGTTGTGCGCGCAAATCCTACTGTTTTGGAGGGGCTTGGTGCCCATCTCGAAGGTAATATTGGATGCTTCATTATTGTTGCTTGGAGCATTACTGGTGCACCTAGAAGTCATCTTCAATCCAGCTTTGCCTTCTTTGGGCTAGTTTTCTTCTAGCAATCCATATGATGTCACTGAAAGGTTCTCTGGATATTATGGTCTCTAGTGTGATAATCAGATCCCAGATTCCTCTCCTAATATACTTCTTCCTGTCCTAGTAATATTGGGTTGGCCTGTGATTCAATCTACTCTACTTCAAGTGCATGTTGTTGTGTATAAAAATACCATTCCTATAACTACCATGGCATTCAAGTATTTATTTGATTAATTTGCTGGTGCAGAGAAAGAGAAAGTAGAAGGTGAAGAGCTGCAAAAGTGGTTGAAATTGGTGGTTGCTCCAAAAGAGCTTTCAATCTTTGTCAGAGGAAAGCAAGAGTCTCTCCTATCACTGCAAGCAGGCTCGTGATAAATACAGCTTAGTCAGCCCGTGTGTCAGGAAAAGTTTGGAGGGACGCTTATAGCTCTATTTGTGAGTTATAATAGAAATTTGCCAAGGATTGAACTCCCTGTTACAGCATTGTATGTTTGTGTGAGGTAAATTTTTGGCTCAGTCTTAACATTAATGGTCCAGAACCTGAAGAAACGAGGAAAGCTGAAATTCACTTCTGTCAGATCCTTCTCAAGCCTTATCGCCATCTTGATGTCAGCTCTGATTACACAGGTTCGTTGTTTGAGATCTGTTGTACATTGACTATTATTTCGGTCCAGTTTATACGAGAGATTGATGGAAATTGTAACAAAATTTTCGGTTTACATATATTATGTGCCATATAGTATTTATTTCAGATAGGTCGGTTCATGACGGTATGGGTTTGACGCACTTGGTTATAGAAATTACAACTTTTTTTTTCCTGGAAATCATTATGTTCTTTTTCCTGGAATTATTTGAATTGGGTCAACCGGGGAAAGAATGTTCCCACAAAGGTGACCAATGGGGAGTTTGGGACCTCTCAATTTGAACTTCGTCTTTGGAGAAGAAGCTCATGGAAGCCAGAAACTTGATGTTACAGATGTATTTACTTATCCTGGAGAACGACTGGATGCTACGCCACTGCTAGAGCCTAATGGGATTTCCCGATGATATTTAATCTTAGGACACAACAAAAGAAATATCAGTGTTATTTTCAAGGAAAACGAGTTTGGTGTCTGTCTGTCCCACCACCTATGTATTATGTTCTTTTATTTTTTGCTTTAGACATTAATCTTCACTTCAAACCTGCAAGTGACTTTATTTTAAAAATCTAGACCGAAATCAAACTTGTCAAAAAAGATGTTTAAGATTTAAAATTTCAATCAGTATTAAAACTATTATAAAACTAATATGTAATATATAAGAAATAAAAATTATAAAAATAAGTAAAAATAAAACATTTTATTAAAATAAAAAATACATCAATGTTTATTATTTTATAATAAGCTAATACTAAATAAATGTCTAATATACAATTTAAAATAAAAATTATATCAAAATTTTATTTATGAAAGAGGTGTGACTTGTTATCGATCAAAGCTTTAATTTCTCTAACACAAGCATTCAAATAAATTATAAATTAGTAATGTTTGAAATTATTCTTAATTGTAAATTTGTAATATATTATACTTTTAATTTAAATATAATCAAAATAAGATATTAACTAACCGTTAATAGATATTTTTAATTTATTCGTTGTGAAAAATATATTTTCTTCATAGATTGCCTTTTTAAGTTCATAATAATTATGATCAGTGATGGTTTTTCTTCTTCAATCAAAGATCAGTATGTTGAGGTTTTCAATTGAACTTAAGTTTCAATTAGAAGAAAGTGATTCTATAAATGACAATTGAACTTAAGTTTCAATTAAAAGAAAGTGATTCTATAAATAAAGTACCCGGGTCTTTGCCTCAATCATACATTCAATTGAGGCTTTTTTTAACTTGACCTGTCCCAATTGGGTTTTGAAACATTAAATATTTTTAAAAAGGTTGAGTTTTTTAGCTTGATCTTGCCTAAATAAGCGTTAAATTATTTAATTTTTTTAAAGGATTGGAATTTTATGACTAACTTGACTTAATTGAGTTTTATCCTAAGTAAAGTATAATTGGCTTTAAGTTTAGTTCAAGTTGCCTAAAGCTTGGTCGGACTTTGGAAACTTCTCAAGCTTCATTGGGCCTAAGACCATGTTTGAACTTTAAAAAATATTTTCGTATAGACTAAGCTTCACCTAGTCTGTTGCCATTTCTAAAATTTTTATTGGAGAATTAATTTTTTTAGTATACAACACCCAACACATCGATTACCTGATAACAACAACTTTGTCAATGCTCAAACCTCGACACAAAACTATCTTCCCACAATTACTCAACTTAGAAAATCCAATTCCTTGCACCCTTGAGCTACCAAAAGTTACCTAGTCTTATTGATAACACATTACCTATCCCCTCTAAAACCATTATCTTACTCAATATTGAAATAAACTCATAGTGAATCTTTTCATAATTAATCAATTACTTTTATCTTGGATTTTTTCTTTAGTAAGCGAAGAAGTTTTTTCATACGTGACCGTAGCAAACTTAGAAAGCTTTAAGTTTTGTATCTTAGAATTGTCAACTATAACTCAATAGCACAGGAGTTGTAAAGACCTATAAGTAATCCATATGATGGGTATATAGAAGATGCAAACAACGGTACGTACAGCCAGACACTATTAGCACAGACATCGTGCGACATTAAACAACTCGACGGTTTGACTAGCCCACAACATTGTTGTAAAGAATCACTTGTTTAAGTAGCCTATAAATTTAGTATATTTACTATAAATTATTAGTTCCTAATACAAGTAACTGCTACAAGACTGTTAAGTGGGTAATGATTCGCAATAGAGATCTTTTCTTTTTCATCCCATTTCATTCAACTTCTTTTGCTTCCCTCTTCATTCCACAATCCTGCCAACATACTAGTGCATGCAAGATGGAAATTTTTGTGATCAACTAACGTTGCAAATTTGTAATCACCAAAAAATTTTGAAGATGATAGTTTCGAGGAACGCCAATTGATACCTCAACGGAGAAAGTCTTAAGGGGGTCTCTGTTTTTTTTTTTTTTTTTTAAATTTCTATTAAAGCCCTATCGGCAAGCAGAGTTATTACTTCTTAGTGAGCTCGTGTTAGCTTGACCATCTCCTTAGTTTTTGGATCAATAAGGTAATCGGGCACGTTATGAAGTTAAAGGTGAAGTTGCTCAGAACTTTGTCATGCGTCAGTAGATCTGGTCTATATATAATTAAATTCATAGTATTCAGCTTACGAATAAGGAGAATTTAGTCGAAGTGATGCATCTGACAAATAAATGTCCATACCTATGTCTCATGGATTTGATTGGAAATGAGCTTTCAACCTAAAATATGAAATGCGACCATTTGAACAAAAAGATGTGAAAGAACCAAACATCTCAAAGATTTTGGCTTTGCAATTCCTGTGATTTACCAAAAAATGAAGTGAGGAGAAGTGGACAAATCAAAGCTGAGATTCTGAGAAGAGAAACCGTAAAAAGTAAAGTGAGAGTAGTTTTATGGCTTTTGAAATTATATAGAAAAAACCGGTTTTGACCAGTTCCTAGATAAACCAGCCGGTTTAGGGACAAACTGGTTAGTTCATAGATTAACTAGCCAGTTTTTATATACATAGGTATAAAATAAAACCTAATTGGATAACTAACCAGTTTGTATTATTCCTGATCGAACTGGCCGGTCCGATTTAGTTTTTAAAACATTAATAAAGAGTCTCATGACGAATAATAATGAAATTGTTGATTAAAGTGCTTCCAACTATTTTTAATTATTTCTTTTTTTAGAAATGCAATCTTTGATTTCCAATAATTTTAGTATTAAAGCCCCAGAGGTCTTATGAACTTATGAGGATATAGTAAAATTTTTTGTGAGTGTTCAACATTTGGTGCAATGGCATAAAATAAAATTTCTCTTCCTATCTATCTATCTAATGGAGAAAATTATCACTTGTGGGTCTTAAAAAAGAAATCTTATTTAAAAGCCTTGAGTTTGTGGGAGGTTGTGTAGCGAGTGATTTTAATCCTACACCTCTTCTAAAAAAATTCACATTAAATCAAATCGCAAAGCATGATGAAGAAGTGGCATGGAAACTAAAAATGCTATTCTATCCTTATTTGATGGTGCCAGAGGGAGTTTATAAGAATACTAGTTTGTAAATTACCTAAAAAAGAATGGGAGGAGCTTAAAGAAGATTTTGAAGGCAAAAATCAATCAAGGTTGATGCAAAATTTAAATCTCAAAGTAGAATCTGAGATGCTAAAGATGAAGAAATCTGAAGGCGTCAAGGAATACAGAAGCAAGCTCATGTCCATTGTCATTCAAATCAAATTGCTTGGTGAAGAATTTCTTAGTCAGTGAGTAGTAGACAAGCTTCTTGTGACCATTCCCAAATGGTTCTTTTCAAACCATAGTTATCACTACAATGGTAGAGTCATAGTTGGTTTTAATCATGCTCAAATATAAATCTCTATTTTATTTACCTCAGATAAGCTCATTTACTACATTGTCAATTATTTAACTGCCCTACCTTATTCATTTTATCATTAATTTAGGTTTCCAACTTGAAGTTTCAAAAGAGTTTCCTCTAGAATGACTTGAAGAAGTTTCAATTAGGAACTCAAATTCTTCGTTACTTATTGGAAAATTGAACTATATCATGAACTTTGAAGAAGTCTAAGGGAGGAAATTGTCTTTTAAGCAAAGCTACCATAAACTTACCTCAAACACAAACCAATTAGTGATTATTCACCTTAATTGCATAGCTTAACACTACACCTAATTCAATAAGCAAAGTAGGGACTAGTTTTGGAGGAAGAAATTGTATAGGGAAATGGTGAACAACGAGTAGCTAATTAAGTTTCCTATCAACTTTTCTCAACTTGGGCCTCCACTATGTTCTAACCATTCCATGATTGAATTTAATGGTATGATCCTCACCAAACTCAGTAAACCACCTTTCAAATTTTACAACTTTTTGGTACAGTAGAAGGCTTCTAAGAGACTATGGACAAAGCTATAAGAAAAAAGATTTTATGATGTAAAAATTACCAATTTTTTTTTTTACAAACTTAAGGTTATGAAGGAAGGAATTGAAGCCCTAAAGAAGAGAACTTTCCTAAACATTAAAGCTCAAATCAATTCCAATAAAGAGATTCTTAAGTATTAGCAAGATGAACTTCTTATTAATCCAAATGATGACAGGGCAAAGTTGTAAGAAAGATAGGCTCTAAATTCTCTCTCTCAAGGTCTCTTATTCCAAAACTCTTAGCTCAACAAAAAAGCTAGGGTAAATTGGTTTCTCTTAGTTTTCATGGACTATATTTCCACCACAAACTAGGGAATATATGTTTCTCTTAGTTTTCATGGACTATTTCACCAGGTATCTAGAAGTCAAATCCCATGTCATTTTGACAAGACTGTGATAACTCCTTGAAAGTGTATGTATTACCTTTTGTAGTTGATCATAAATAATTGGAACTAATTCAATGGCAAAAGCCTTCGTGAAATTCTGTTAATAACTTCATATATAAAGAAATGATTCTCTTCCCTTACTCATTCAATCAAATATCAATGTTAAGAATTGAGAAGTCTTCGATAGTTTCAAGGTCAACGTCAAGAAAGCCAAAGGTACAAAATAACAATAGGAGATCAACTCAGATTCCCTTTTCAACGTAGCATTTGAAGTCAAAGTGATAGTGCCAGTAGAGCTAGTGATCTTGATGATAAAAATAGAAGAGCTTAAAGCCAAGCAAAATAAGGAGAATATGGAAATTGTGTTAGTTTATGCCCTACAACCAATTGGTTTGGTTTTAGTTTAGTGAAAATTATAATTAAAGACATTTTTTATCTTGAACATGTTTATAAAACCTGTGGAATAATTATACATTGTAATTGAAATTATAATGAGATTATAATTATGAGATTTATATCGCATTTATGTATCATCCCTAAATAGTTCCTAGTCATTGTTTTGTTAAAACTAAAAATTAATATAACGTAAAATGACTAGCACATATTATGTTTTTCTGTATGGAGATACTTAAGTAAATGTGTGAGTACTTATTAGAGAATAAGTTCTCTGAACTAACCCGTTATGAGAAATCCATTTGAAACATTACTTGTATGTCTATGAAATTCTCATTGTGACGATTGTATAAGTGATTATTTGACTTGAGGTCTCCAAATTTATCTCGTATAGGGATTGCTAAATTTTGATACTATTTATGACCTATTTAATCATAGATTGTTCAATTGGTAGTCATTGAATATAACATGAACTATATGGAAGTAGTTGTCTAATCAAAATAGAACTCATTACCTTAAATTAATTAGAAAGAATGTTCCGTTGTTCTCGATTAGTATTGATTCAAAAAATCCTTGGCTAAGTTGAAATGATAAATAGTTTAAAATTTTCATTAATTGAATAAAAAAATAATAGCAGAGAGTTAATATGATTTGACTCAAAATAAAATAGACATTAATTCCATGATTTATGTCTAATCAGAACATTATATGATGAAATAATTAAATTATATGAAAAATCATGCATAGAAAGGTTATTCAAAACTACTTTGACATTCCTAAACATTTGGGTGATCATGGCTTGTTGTTAGATTCCAATCTTAATATATGACTATAGATTGTTTAATTGGAGAATTAGAGATAAATTAGAAGGAGTTTTAATTTATCTAATGAATTATAATTATAATTTATAATCATTGCCAACATATTTAAGAACCTAATGAATATCACATATAAAATGGGTTGAAGAGAATAAAGATATTTTAATCAAGTTGGACTTGATTGTAAAGTTTGAGACAGTTTATGATTAAATGAGATATTTAATAAATAAAGATCAATATAAGATGTTGGATCTTATTTGAGAATAATTTGTATTTTATTAGAATTATTTGTAATTTTAATTAAAGTTTAATTGAAATTGAAATTTAATTTCGATTAAATTACTATTAGAGCTAACATTTCTTGCTTAACCTTCATTGTAAGAGTTACAGAGTTTTCTCAACTTATTATATAGATACTATTAGAGGTCAGACACTTGTGTAGTTACAGTAGTTGAGATAGATCAGTTTCGAAAACAGTTCATAAGATACGACAAGAAAAAGATCAAGCTTCAGAATAAGGTACAAATTAAGATTCATATTTTGATTTATGTGTTGATTATTTCATAAAATTAAAGATATCTTAGTTTCCAAAAATAAAAAATATAAAAAAAGTTTGGTAATTATTCAACTTCAATCAGGATCATATCCTATTTCAGTTTCCCAACAAGTAGATTTTGATTAGTTGGAATAATGATAAGTGTGAAGTCAGATGAGAAATACAACCTTTCAGTAGCAAGTTAGAGCTTTTAATTCCAAATGAACTATTTTATAAGGTGACATGGGATTGCCTAAAGTCTAGAGGGAAGCTAGCACAAACTGACTAAAGCTCGCAAAATTATATAGTGGTTAAAAAATAAATAATCAAGTTAAGAACCTAGAAATTAGAATGCCTCGAGGGAAAAGATACTACATGCATTTGATGCATGCTACACTTTAGACCTTACTATGGGTACATTTTTTTTATTTCCATTATAATATAAGTTTTAGATTTGCCTAATGAAATTGCAGCCATTGTTCTCAAAGTAGAGTAGCAAATGATGGTCAGAGGCACCATGCCCTTAATTTCTCAGTAGGTTTCATGCCCTCAATTTTGAAGACAAAATGCCTCGAGAAAGAGCTCCCTGTCTTCATTATGTGACCTTCATACCGTCAATTTTGTAGAGAAATGCATTTAAGAGATCGCCATGTCCTCGACTGCTTAAAAGAATCTCCATAATATAAACCTTCACATATCACTTAAGAATGAAGTCATTTTTATGGTCAATTATCTCCACATCCTCCAGGTACTACACTTCTTAGAGGAATCTAGGGATTGTAGCTCCCTTTCCTTAAAAAAATGACGGAATTTAGAAACCTATAAGTGGTAGACCCCACACTCTAATGCAACCAAGACGGTTATCATCCAGCATGATGACTTTTTTACACCCATGATGGGTCTAATAGTCATCATGTATGAATCACAGAAAGATATATAAAGGTAACGTTCTCAAAACACTAACTCTGTATTTGGTTTTTCCTAACTTTTCGAAGGTTTTACAGAAAACTAAAAGAAGGAAATCTTTGCGTCCTTTAACTGGTAGAATATAACAATTAATTAAGTATTAATCATTTTCTATACATATACAATCGATCCTGTATGTAATATAATCTTTGTGGTTATGTTTTTGATCTGTTAATTTCTAACATTGATATCAGAGCATGGTTAAATCTTTGTTTATGTTATATGCATGCGTAGATGACAATTTCGGTATTGCTGGTTTTGTTTTTGAATATGATATGCTGCCATTTACGACTGTTTTTTTTCACCAAGATGTTTTAATTATTCATATTTGAATATTAGAAATAAGTTTTTAATTAATAAGAAAAAAATTTTAATTAAAAAAACTAACTAATTTTTTTTGTTAAAATAACCTTAGAAATAAACTAATTTCGTTGGTTTATTTTCTAATTAAATCAATACTAATTTGTTTAGTTGAAATTAGATTAACCTTAGAAATAAACTAATTTCGTTG
>JANIPM010000231.1:66123873-66136315 GCA_027478405.1 Erythroxylum cassinoides
AAAAAATTTTGTGCTAAAAAAAGTGCTTATTTATCCTCCAAAAGCACAAAAAATAAACAATTATTGATAATGATATATTAAAGCAAAATTTATAAATGTTATTAGATAACACATATTTTCCTTTAAAAAAGTCATTATTTAAAGCATTAGCGCATTTTAACTTTTAATATACTAAAAAACTCCGCCAAGGACATTTGGGTAATTTCAGCCAACGCTCTAATTTTCATTGCCTATAAAATACCAGGAGAAAAACATATGCAAACATGTCTGAGAGCTGAGAAGTGGTGATTGTGTTTGGTAATAGGTTAATATAGCCTTATGTAGTTTCTGCTACTTCGACTCAGTTTCGGCTTTCTTTCTTCTGTCTTTCTGCTTCTCGCTCCAATTATTATTATTATTTCATATCAGAAGCTCAGTTCCTTTTTGAAAAAATCAAGTCTTTCCGAGGTACAAAAGCGCCTCTGCTTTTATCGTTCAGCTCTTGAAAGCGGAGAAAAAGCTTCTTACTTTCTCTTCCATTGCCATGGGATGCTCGTGCTTTTATGGAGGCTTTGTGTAACTTAGATTGCTTCCTGTGTCCATCATGAACTTTGGGGTTCTGGGGTTGGATGGTTTGGTGGGTCCTGAAAATATTGGTGCTCCTTCTCAGGTCTCAGCTTCTGAGACCAAAACAAAGATTCTTGAATCTGGTTCGGTTAAGCATGGGAGATCTTTTGGGTCTGGTCAAGATGACTGGGGGAGTCTAAAGATGGCAAGGACTGATGATGGTTCAGTCCCCAAGTCAATGCCATTGCACCAAACTAGTGGTTTCTTGAGATCTAATGTAATGGTCTCTGGTGATTCTCGCCAGCAAGAGCACATGCTTAGCTTCTCTTCTCCCAAACCAGAAGCTGCTCGTTTCCTTAATAAAAGTGGTGGCATTGTGGATAGAAGCGCTCAAAACATCAATGGCTTCCCTTATTATCAGCAAACATCCTCAGCCTATAGTAGAAGTGGAGGTAGGGTGGACTATTCTTGTGTCTTTTTACTTAATTATTAGTTTTGTTTGGTCAAAGTTTGCTTGTGGGCTTGCTCTGGTACTTGATTTTATGAATTTTTTTTTTCTCGGAGAAAACTAAGATAACTAGTTCTCAGGTATCGTTTGCTGATGCTTAGGTTTGTGATTATCTTCATCTTCTAGCTAAGGCCTTATGTAGTTATACTGGGTATTTGGGAAAACTTACTTTTGATTATCGTCTAAGGGAAAGATTGACTATTTTCATTATCTTTTAAAAGCCTGAGTTGTTCTGCTTTGGATTTGGTATAACTTTTGGCACTCAACAATCACTAAAAAGAAGAGGTGAACATTGAGGAAATTAATAGGACTTGATAAACTTGCAATCCATAGACCATTTTATCTGTATTTTCTTTTACTCTAAAAGTTAATGTTTCATTTACCTGCATTTATGTTGCTGTCAAGAAGTGCTTGTATCCAAATTTGCAGGTTATGGTACTGGAAGCTTGCATGGTCCTTTTGCTCGGACAAGAGGTCCGTTCACTCCATCTCAACTGATGGAGCTAGAACATCAAGCTTTAATCTACAAGTACATGGCTGCAAATGTGCCTGTGCCTTCCAATCTGCTCATCCCTCTCAAGAAATCCATGTACCCGTACAGTTTGTTAGGAGCTTCATGTAAGCTTCTTTATGATCCTTGGAAATAAACATCAAGTATTCCTGCACCTTTCTCTGCAATACATGGATAAATGATCATACTTCTGAATCAATCTGCAGTTGTTTCTGCTTTCTTTGTCTCTATCAAAACTTTTAAATGTTTTCTTGTCTAAGAGACAATGGCGTGTGTTAGGATTTCCTTACTTTTACTGTTTGTGTAGACGCTTTGATCTGTTTCTTTACATCATATCATAGATTTTTGTACGTTATGTTGTTTTAGTCTTCTCAATCAGATAATGAAATTGCTTTTGCAAATCCGTTATATGTCATCAAAAGAGGTTCTTTCAGTTTTTAAGTAAGAGTATGCTTTGAGTTGATCTTCTTGTCCCCTTTCTATTAGCCCATTTTTCTTCTACTTCAACCCTTATTTTCTTTTTTCTTTTCTCTCTGTCTTGTTTCTTTCTAATTTACAGTGGGACGGAGTACTTTCCATCTGGGCTATGCTGGCAACATCCCTGATCCTGAGCCTGGTAGGTGTCGTCGAACGGATGGAAAGAAATGGCGGTGCTCGAGGGATGCCGTAGCTGATCAAAAGTATTGTGAAAGGCACATAAATAGGGGCCGTCATCGTTCAAGAAAGCCTGTGGAAGGCCAGACTGGCCATGCTGGCACCATGACTACCAAGTCGAAGATGGTGCCAATTGCTTCTTCCACGTTGACGACAGTTCTAACCAGTCAAGGTGCTTCCAACACCCGTGCTGTCGCACAGCAACAGTTTAAGAGCTTGCAACCAGCTACTGCCAATTCTCCTGCAAATGCATCTGTCAACAGGCAAACTAATGATGATTTCTTGCGCTTGAGTTTTCAATATTGTCTTTATAATCTTAAAGTTTATACAAGTCTACAGAGTTGATAATCATTTTCCTTTAATTTTCCTATAAAGTTGACCTTATCATGTCATCTTTACTTTTGGTTCCTAAGAGTTGGACTTAGGATTCCTTTTAAGGTGGATACTTCTTTTTCCATTATTCAAGTTGTTGCTTTAATAGTTTCTTAGATTGCTTACTACAATTGGTTGATACTAAACAAATTACCTTCAATTGTCAGAGGACAAGATACACAAGGCAAAACCATTGTCTCTTCCAAAGGTGATCCAAAGTCTGAGGGTTCTAATCCTACCATTTTGGAGCAAGATACTGGAATCGTCAAATCTCCTTCATTGAAGTTTGGACTTGTTTCCTCTCATTTCCTTGGAAATCCTTCTTGCAGTTCTTACATGAACACCAGAAGTTGTGATTCTTTTCTAAATTTCAGTGACCAAGAAACCGAAGACCAACATCCACGTCGCAGATTCATAGATGAATGTTCTAAGGACCAGGGAAGTAACTCGGTCATTAGTTGGCCTGAAGAGCTGAAGTCTGACTGGACTCAACTCTCAATGTCAATCCCAGTGTCCTCCACAGACTTCTCATCGTCATCGTGCTTTCCAACACAGGATAAACTTATGTTCTCGCCACTAAAGTTATCTCGCGAATTTGAGCCCCTCCAAAAGACAGCCAGCTGGATGCCGGTCTCTTGGGGAACTTCAGTGGGTGGTCCACTGGGGGAGGTGTTAAGCACTACTACAGGCAATGCACGTATCTTCAAGAGTTCATCAGACCTTGACGTTTCGACTGAAAGATGGGATGGAAGCTTGCAGTTGGGATCTTCTCCAACTGGAGTGTTGCAAAAAGCAATGTTTGTTTCACTTTCGAACAGCAGTTCAGGTAGCAGCCCTAGAGCTGAAGGCAAGAAGAACAATGATGGCGCTAGCTTCTACGAGGATGTGCTTAGTTCAACAATTGTAAGTTCGTCCTTGTAAAATGCTTTGTCCTGGAACCATGGAACTTGTGGAAGACGAGACTTTGAAGTTGTTTATCTGATAAATATATGTCTTTTGTTTCTCTTTGGTTGCTTTTTTTCTTCTTTTCAAAATTTAGAATGTAAAAGACTTGGCAGATTCCATTTAACAGGAATTGGTCATTTTGTTTAATTTTATCAGGTTGACATTTTTGGAATGACTAATCATAAAAAGTTAATATCGAATCAAACTTCAAACTTAATTATTTTAAAACATATTTTGAGTTTGAGTTTACGTATTTGGAAACTTAAATTCTATTTAGTCTATTACCAATGCTAAATTTTTTTAAAATATCTTTCACATATATTAATACTTATTTGTAATATTAAAATAAGCATTGAATTTTTGTTCAATTGCCTTTAATTAATTTAATTGAATTAAAATATAGTGAAATTATTAAAAGGAATGATGTTTAAAATTTGATTAAATATGTTGAAACTTATAAAATGATATAAAGTACAATGTATATAAAAATAAAGAGATCATAAATTTATTTTTTGTTGTTGAATTAAATGAATTTCTAATCAATATTTTGATAATAATAAAACATAAATATGATTAATGAATTTGTTATCTTGACGAGAAACAATAAAAGAACAAGATGTACCATGCATAACTTCAAAATATTCTTCAAGAACATATAAAGAAAAGTCAAAATTTGAAATCTTCAAAGGGAAGATTAACTAAAAAACAAAAGATCTTATATTTTTCAATGTTAATTGTAGTATCTTCTAATGACTTTGAGAACCTTATAGGTAGCTGTACAAATATTACATCTTATTTCACTACACGAGTCTTCTTATTTGTCAAGAGGTATTAAAGCACTTGTTTTTAAAAGAAAAGTCTTTCGATCTTCCAAACACTCTAGGAAATATTTTAGAAGTTGCTTTTTTATATAATTAAATTAAAATAATTAACTTTGAGCATTTGAAATTGTTAAAATCATACTTTTAAAAGATTAGTTGACCAATATAAATTAGTGTTCAACCAATATAATACAACTATGTGTTGACACATTGATCGACCAATGTATAAATATATAATATGCTATTTGTTGACATATCGGTCGAGCAATGTCCCTTTAAGGGGTGCATTGGTTGACTAATATACCCAAGTAGTCAATCGATTTCTTAATAACTAATGAATACGTGTATTCAATGCACATTGATATACTAATATGCTACACTAGCTTACCAGTACTTTGTAACTATCTTTTGTAATTGTTAGTTTTTGGCTCCAATGATTAATAAGAGTCCCAAAATCCTATAAAACACATATTTTCATTGGTTCTTAAATTAAAAAGTATTGGAGTGTCTTATACTAATTTTTCTAATTTGGAGCATCTTATACACATTTTTCTAAGTGTTTACCAAGTATTTAAGCATCATTTCCTCATATTTATATGAATGAGCTTATTTGAAATTGTCAAAGTGATAAAGTGAGATATTTAAGTTGTAAGCATTTGATGGAGGTTTTATATTGTAGTTGGGGGTGTCTTAAGTGGCATTGAGGCTCCTCTTCATCGTAAAAGAATATCGTAAAATGATTCTTCTTTGCAAAGAAAAGATTGTACAAAAGTTATTTTTTGCTTTAAAAGAAGACTTATAATGAAATTCTAAGAAGAATCTTGGAAGTGGACATAGGCAAATGATATAAATCAGTTGGCATTGCTCTTTCTTATCTTTTTTGTATAATTGCTTGAGAGTGTTGTTAAAAATTATTATTTTGTATCATATTTTCTTATTTTATAAATTGTATTTTTTAATGCAATAAGTTAGTAAATTTTTTTGTTTAAAATTTATCAACACTCAATTTACCTCCTTCTTGAATGCCATTAGTGACTAACAAGTGGTATTAAATCATGTCTATTAAGCTAGCATTTTAAGGAAGATCCTATGCAAAAATCATAATGATATATTCAGTAGTATCATCATCATCATTCAACTAAAAACAAAATAATTTCAAATGGTCCCTTTACATATATAAAAACCATAGATTACAAAATGGTCCCCAAACTAAAGGAAGAATGAGAGCACCAAGATAAGAGGTTTATTTCCTTGGCCAATAGGGCCATGTACATTTTATTTTGTACATTAAAAAGACATAAATTCAATAGAGTCTCTATATATGAAATGACTTACAAAATTTGACATACATTCGAAATTACGCATGAGGGCAAAAATCAAGTTAAAGAGAGTAAAGTGAACATACTAACCCAACAATATAATCTTTTTTAAATGAAGCATGATGAAATCATTTCTACTATGTACATAAAATTTATTGATATTATTAATGCTTTCAAGAGTCTTGGAAAGGTTCATAATCATACTCAAATGGTAAGAAAATTGTTTAGAACATATTTGAGGACATAGGAAGCCAAATTAATGATTTTACAAGAAGCCAATGATTTGACCACATTATCATTGAAGGAGTAATTAAATCTCTTCTAACATATGAAATGAGATTTGAAGATATGCAAGAAAAATAATGCTTCCAAAGAAAAGGACTTAGAATTCAATAAGAAGCTTTTAAAGAGAAAAAAACTATAAATTAAAGGAATTCAAAGAAGGTACAAGTTTTTCAAAATGTAAATCCCCTAACATTACCTATTTTCATCTTGAAGATTAGAACACATGAAGTCACAATGTTCTATTAAAGATAATGATATGTATGAAAGAAATTATAATAAGGAGCAAAAGGACATAAACAAAAAGAAAAGCCATTCAATTTTTTAAACACTCTTTAAATAACATTTTAGAAGTTTTTTCTAATTATAATTGAATTAAACTAATTAAGTTTGAGATTTAAAGTTGTTAAAAATCATATTTTAAAGGGATTGATTGACCGATATAAGTTAGTGGTCAACCAATATAAGTTAAACATATAATATGACTATTTGTTGACACTTTAGTCAACTAATGTCTTAATGACTTGTGAATCTATACATTCGATGCACAATGATCTACTAATATGCTACCCTAGTCGACCAATGTTTTGTAACTAGCTATTGTAACTGTTAGTTTTTGGCTTCAACAATTAATAGGAGTCCTAAAATCTTATGAACAGATATTTTCTCATTGGTTTTTAGAAAGAAAAGTATTTGAGTGCCTTATGCACATTTTTCTAAGTGTTTATCAAGTATTTGAGCATCATTTTCTTATATTTATGTGAATAAGCCTCTTTTGAATTGTCAAAGTGATAAAGTCAGACATTTTGAGCTATAAGCATTTGATAAGGATTTTATAGTATACTTGGGGGTGTCCCAAATGACATTGAAGTTCTTTTTCACTATAAAGGAAGATCGTAAAATGATTTTTCTTTATAGATAAAAGAATGTATAAAGTATATTCTTCAATTTGAAAGAAGAGTTATAGTGGAATTTTAAGAAGAGTCTTGAAAGTAGACATAGGTAAAGGATGCTTGTCGAAACAATATAAATCGATATGCATTCTTATTTTCTTAATTTTTTTATATTACTACTTAAGCGTGTTGTAAAAGTTATTATTTTGTATTATATCTTCTTACTTTATAAATTGTACTTATCAATGCATCAAGTTAGTAAATATTTTTGCTTAAACTTTATTACCACTTAATGCTTTGGAAAATGGGATGTTAATGTGCAACTTCTTGAAATTGTTTAAGAATTTCTTGAAATGATTCTCATCCTGCCTTTTTTTCAACATATGAGGGTACAAAATAAGGACATAAGGTTTAACTGCGAATTATGGCTTCTATTCCAGAATGGCACCATGTTAGTCAGTAAACTTGTGTCAAATTTAAGATAACGTATATCGGTTGACACGGGCGTGGACATGGGCAGGTGGCCATTAATATGAACATGTTGGTGACTATGTTGATTTCCAACTTCTTCATAACTTGGTCAAAATAGTTCCAAATTGTCCCAAACTTGTGTCAATTCGTTCCTTTTGCTCTAAATAAATGAATTACAACATAAAATATAAATAATGAATTAAGTATTAAAGATAATAAAAACTCTCAAATAAACATGCAAATACACTAAAAGTGGGACTACAAATATAACTAGATTATCACTTATCAACTCCGTCACACTTAAGTATTTGCTTGTCCTTATGAAAATCAATTTCATTATTCTCTACTTAATATGAAACAACTCTAGAAAAGTGGTACCTGCAACCAAATTTAAAAATAAACTATCTTCTTGCAATACGAATTAATGTATTACTGAAAAGTAAGGATTGTTCTCACGAGAAATTTTTAATGACAAAGATTGTACGAGTTCAAAACTCAAACAAAGTAAAAAAGGGGGGAGAGGGGGGTTAATTCACAAAAATTGAGAATTTAGAAATAAAAATTGAAATTAAACGAAAATATTCAAATTTGGAAATTCAGTAACAAATCTTGGTTTCGGATCACTGACGTTATCACACTAATATGGATCTTTGATATAAAATTTTGTTCATCAACAAATATTCATTGGGTGATGTTTTCTCTTAAGTTTAAGTGAATAGAAACATGTATTCTAAGCATTCTTATCAATCAACAACTTAAATACGATCGTATGTTCAATTGAGTAATAGCGTTAAGAACTAAGAAACTAATGAACAAGACAACACATGTACAACATGCATTTAATCAAAATGAGTTTCTTCTTAGAATTTCCAACTCTAACGTAAAGAAGATAATCCTAATTGCCACTTGTGATTAGCAAAACTGAACATTATATTTTACTAATCTGGCTATTAAACGAATCAACTCTTAGTTGCGCATCCTAGAAATCAATAAATTCAATCATAAAAGTAATTCGGAAGGCACTCAATATTTATTAAGAAAACAAACTTTATTGGAACATCTCTCACATAATAGATGATAACATGGTTTCCCTCAATCAAGAAAAGGAATTTAGCTACTCGTAACAAAAGTGAAAATCAATAAAGAAATATCAAATTGTAAAGTCTCCATCCCTGATCTTTCTTAGAAAATACGAAAACAATACGAAAATTTCCCTTTTTATCTCCTTCCATTTCTTCTTTTTTTCCATGATCCTCCGCAGATCACACCTCCCACGTATTCAGGTTGCAAATCCCCATCACTAAGGTAGCAATATGATCTTCCAAGATTATAAAAATCTTAAGTTAATCAGATATAAATTTGAAAACAAATTCTGCAGATAGTTTTTGTCCTTGCACGTGCCCACGTTTAGTCATTGAATTTGCTACCAATATGAAATTTTCGGATTATCTTTTTTTCCTTTGCATCTTTTTGATTTAGACATAATTAAAAAATTTATGATATCCAACATAATTCAAAAATCAAGATTAAAGAGAATAAAGTCAACCTAAGTAATAATTAATCATACATTAATAATTAAAATTTTTAAATATAAGTTATATAACTTAGTTAGGGATTTAACTACTAAATATAATGTAATTAAAACGAAAACAAAACAATCTTATCATTAAAGAAGGTAAAGAGGAAAGAACTAAAAAAAGGATATCCCCAAATTATTTCCATGTTGGGTTGAATCTTCCCTCAATCTTGCTCTTAAGATTTTCTTGATGATAAGAAACCCTAAAAGAATAACTCAGTGAAAGAAAACTACCAAAAAACTCCCTTAATTAACTTGAATGAGGGTATTTATAATCTAGGGTTACATATAATATTTCTAAGATCAGTGAAATTAGGTCTCTGTGCGTATTTAGATTTTGTGCCGAGTCTAGTACCTATCCAACTTCTAATACCAATGTGAGTATGCTTTTGCTTCTCCAATTATATCTAACTAATACCACGTTGGTTCCTGACTCAAACTTGAACATAATTGCAAGTTACATTCTACTTCAACTTTTGCAATTTGTCACAATTTCAACACTGAATTAATCTCTCATGTCTTCTAATCAAACAGGTTGGTGTGAGTGGTTCAACACTTTCATCTCTTAACTAGAGATCTCGAGTTCGAGTCCAATAGAGAAATCTGTTTGGTCAGTACTTTACCCCTTATGGGCTGACTTGGTGCGAGCGAGGATTAATCTGGGAGTGGATAGTTTAAAGGCGTCTTCTTACAGTTGGGATCATCTTAAAACACCTCATAGGCTAACAAAAGAAAAATCTCTCATGCCTTCTACAAAGTTATTGTCCAGTAGGCTAGCTTCTTATTGACTTCAATTTCTTCGAAAAACTATAGAGAATTTTGCATTCAAATCCAAAATTTAACCTTCAATTATTACCTACTTAGTCAACGCACCAATTATAAGAAAATATCATATAATTCACATAAAATGTGCTATAGAAGTACTAAATTACAAGATAATTTAACCTTATAAAATTGCAAAATATAAACTTATCATAATCCAAAAATTTTCTTGCAAAAATGCAAATCAACTTTAAAAGTTGTCTCCTGTCTTCTCAATGTTTAACCTCATGCATTAATCATCAATGATTGAAATCACGATCTAAAATATTATTTCAAGCTTCTTGTACATTTTCATTTTACATCTTGCCTTCTTCAAATCCTTATTCTTATATTCTTGTTATACACTTTATATGTTATCAAATTTCTTTAGTCCATAAAAATTAAATGCAAGACGCTTAAAAACTGAAGTAAATACATTGATAACTCTTATAAAGTATAGTTTAACATGATTTTAAGTTTCCATTTTTGTTGATATTTCATGGAAATTTTTTATTGTGTTAGTTTCGCTATTGTTCTCATTTCTCTGCTGTACTAAAAGATTTAGATGTTTGCAAATCCAATGCCAACAGTTTATATATATAATTTCTACTGATTAGGGTAGTCTTGATGTAATTCTTCACTATTTAATGAAGTTGCCATGCCTAGCATATGGGTAGAGCACGCTTAAGCCATTGCATGGTTTCAGAGCCATAAATCATCTTCATAGAGCAAATTTGTTTTATTGTTCCTTTTTCCTTTAGCCCTCTTTGTTCCTCTGCTTTCTTTTTTCATAATAGTCACAGCGACATCAAGCACAAAGACTTCAATTGTATCTATTTCATCCACTTAAAAGCAACCAATTGTCTTTCCAGTGTTTCACAACAGTTTCTGTTGAAACTATAGTTCCACAATTATCTTTTGTGGAAAACAGAACTCAAAGCCAATGTTACGCGCTTACAACCTAGTAGGACCCGTTGATGGTTCTGCCTATGCTCCACCTCTAGAAATGAATGATAAGACCAATGAAGAGTTTTACTCTCGGCTCTGCAATGATGAACTTATCTTGAGTTGGATCAAAAGTTCTATATCTGAACAATTATTGTGGCAGATTGTTGGAGTTAGTACTGTGTACGAAGCCCACAAAGGCTTTGCAGTTCTCTATGCATCTGGATCAAAGACCCAAATTTGCCAACTCATGCAACAACTAATTAGCTTGTAAAGAGGGAGCAACTCAGTTGCCGTCTATGTACGACGCGCCAAGCTCATGGTGAATCAGCTACCAATATGGTAAACTACATGATGGATGGGCATGGAGCGACTTACCGCCCTTTTGTGCGGTTACTGAAACACGATTGGAATTCGTGTCATTTGATGATCTCTTTGGATTTTTACTTAGCAAAGAGGTGAAAGGATTTTTAATCAAACATGTGAGCTTATATGTGTATAATTGTATATAAAAGTTGTCATATAAAGTTGAGTTTAATTAATTAAAGTGATCTAATATGTTTTGGTATTTGGGCTTCATGCATCTATTTTAAGCGTGAGCTCTATATGTGTAGAGACCGGACTTATAATTTCTAGTTTTATGATGGGCCAAATTAGAAATTAAATTAGAGTTTTATCCTAATATAAATGGTTATGGTCCTCAAATTAAACGTAACCTAAATTCTTGTCTAAAATTCCATCATCAGAGAGAAAACAGAGAGTTATAAAAAACTCTGAAAAAAGAGCTATGTTCTAATTTAGAAGACAAAACTGCAAAACTCCAGTGTAGGTTTTACATTGAATTCAGGTATGCTTCCGCTTTATTTTATTCTTGATGATTTGATATGTATCGATCCTATGTTTTAAAAGGATTAAAATCCATAAAAGTGCTATCATAGTACTTTTTATAATTAGGTAATCAAGAATGATTATTTGGTTTCCTTTTTATCTTCGGTATTGGAGTTTCTTTTGTTTGGCATATATGATTATGTTTTGGTAGTCTTCAGTTTCAGATCTTGTTCTTCGTTTATGTTTCAGTGTTTTTAGATTTCAGAAGAACATCTTTCGTTTGGCATACATGAAACGATTATATTTCGATGGTGGTCTTGTTTTTCCGTATATGTATTCGGTGATAACTCCAAGCTTTTGAAGACGTTTATGGTTGTTTTGTTTTTACGTTGATTGATAAAAGAAGGTACGAGCTGTGCTGGATTGGACTTGCAGAAGGTTGCTTTCAAAAGTCTTGTCTTTATTCAATGACCAATAAAGTTGTTTCTGTTTTGTTAATACTTAATAGTCACGAGCATCGACCTTTGGATAAGGAAAATTTGCCTTACCCATTAGATAAAGAATCGTTTTCTTGCTTATTGGATAAAGACTAAAACGTTATTTCCAGAATGCTTTAGAAGACCTTTCAAAGCCAATAACCAATAAATTTCTTACTGTTTTGTAATAAAGTGAAGATGGTTGTTATGGATTTATTTGGTTTTATACATTAACTATCGGAAAGTTTTACATGTTTCAGTTTAATATTTTGAAGAATGAGTTTTGGGTTTAAATTTTATAATTTCTGGTTTGATTTGTAAAATTTTGACTCAATTCTTGATTTAAGCTGACAAGATTGTTAATATCATAGCATCAAGAAATTAAAGCTATGAAGTTTTCATACAGCTTATGTAAAATTGGTATTAATTTCAGATTTTGGTATTTTAAAGAAATATATAGCATTTTAAATTAAATTAATTGAAGCAACATGTTG
>JANIPM010000231.1:66186771-66198146 GCA_027478405.1 Erythroxylum cassinoides
AAATAATTAAAATATAATAAAGATATATATAAACTAAAATGGATAAGATATAAAAAAGATAAATTAAATAAACTACAACTATACAATATGATAATGAACTATTTTGTAATTTTTAAAAAATTTAGGGACTATTTCATAAATTTAAAAAATTACCCGAAACGGTATCCAGTACCGACCAATACCGGTACAGTTCTGTTTTAGAACTCAATCTGATACTAAGCCTGATACGGTATTCATAACTTTGACATAAAGGTTGATCTGTTTGTGAAGAAATCGGGGCATTGGGTAATAAGTTAGGCTGTGAAAAGGTATAGGTGAGGCAGGGACTGAAAAGGGTCATAAAGATGGGGACAAGGCGTAAGGTGATTGTGGTGATCTGTGTGCTACAGATAAGGATTCTGAAGAGTTAACATTAGGCATTTCACAAGATAAAGCAGGTGATACAAGATTTGTAGTAAAATCTGATGCAACTTTATCAAAAGGAAGTGAAGGTACAACAAGAAAAGATGTTGGGCAAGAAGAAGAGGACAAAGCTGATTGTGACTTGAGAAAAGGAAAAATTCTTTCATGAAAAATAACATCACGAGACACAAAGACTTCTTTCTTGCCTATATCATATAATAAAAAAACCTTTCACTCCTAGAGGATACCCAATGAATACATAGGTCCTTAACCTGGAGCAAATTTTGTTCTATGAGCTTTTAGAGTAGATGCAAAATAGAGGGAACTAAAAACGTTTAACATAAAATAATTTGGCACTTTGTGAAAGAGTTTTTCATAAGGAGTTTTGAAACAAGGAACATAAGAAGGAGTCCTATTGATGATATGAAAAGTTGTCAATATAATCTCTCTCCAAAATTATAAAGGCAAACCATATTAAAATAAAAGAGCTCGAGTAATGACAAGAAGATACTGATGTTTATGTTCAACTATAACATTTTGTTGCGGTGTTTGGACACAAGAATGATTATGCAAAATTCCATGTTGAGCAAAGAAGGATGTCATATTATATTCAGGAGCATTATCTTTTCTAAATTCTTTGATGATATGACCAAATTGTGTTTTAACAAAATTGAAAAAAGAGGGCACAAGAAACTCAACATCTGATTTAAATTTCATGAGATAAACCCATGTGACTCTTATGAAATCATCTATTAATGTGAGAAAATAATGAAAACCTCCTAGAGCTGCAATATTATAAAGACCCCAAACATCACAATGAACCAATCAATAGGTTTTGTAGTACTTGGTTCATATGTAGGAAACGACAGACGTTTTTGTTTAGCTTTGGCACAAGTCTCACAAATGGTATTATAAGAAACAAAAACAGATGGATCAATATCATGGATCTTTTTCAAGACTAAATCAGAAATGTGTCCTAATCTATAGTGTCAAACATCAAAAGTATTGGCTACCTTATTACGAGTACAAGAATTGCTAAAAACAAGAGAAACACAAGGATTGACTTCAGCTGCACCACGTGAAGAGGAAACCTAAATGGAATCTTGTTCAAGAAAGTACAAGCCTTCCTTTTGTCTAGCATTTCCAATCCTCATCCATGGTGACAAGCCCTGAATAATGCAAGAATTAGATAAGAAGATGAAAACACAGGCATGAGAGGAAGATAATTGTCTCACAAATAACAAATTATAAACAAAACTAGGCACACAAAGGACATTCCTAAGGATAAGATGTCATCCCAGCTAAACTATTCCAACATGTGAAATAGAAGCTTTAGTACCATTAGGAAGTGACATAAATTGATGAGAAATTGGATGGCAAGAAGTAAACAAAGTGACATCATGGAAAATATGATTTGTTGCACCAGAGTCTACTATCCAGAACTTATCAACATGTTTATTTCGAGAAACATATGTTGATTACTAGGTAGAGAAATTGCACTGTAAGCACAAGGGTTAAAATTTTGTTACCTCTAAAAGCTGGGTAAGATTGATTAGGATGGGTATTGGAAATACTAGTAGAGGCAGATGCTTGACCTTGCTTTTCAACTAAAAAAGAACCTAGTACTTGAGGCTGTGGTTTTTCATCCAACAAATTCAACAGTTTATGGAACTGCTATTGAGTGAATGAGAAAGGCATCTCCGACAACTTTGAAGAATAATCTTCATTACCAACACTGTCTCCAACCGGCGTAGCAGTTTGCACCATGTTAACACTAGTTCCTCTTCCCTTTGCAAATTTGAAGTTAGCTGGAAAACCTATCAGTCTGTAGCACTTCTCCCTGATATGCTCTTTCTTTGAACAATATAAACAAATCAGTTCATTCCTCTCCTTCTTCTTAAAATCACTGTTACAGGTTGAAGGCTTGTTGTTGTTAGAAACAACAATTGCCGCTGGTTCAAAAAGGGGTTGAGAAATAGCTTGCAAAGTTCTTTGTGACTCTTCCCTTGTAAGAACATTGTAAACATCATCCAAACTTGGTAGAGGTCGTTGCATAAGAATTTGCAACCTCTGAGAAGAAAATCCTTCGTTAAGCCCATTAAGGAACTTAAACACTCTATCTTTGTCATGATTGCGAACAAAAGGTCATAAACATTCTTCATTGCAGTTGCCACATTTACAATGTGGAACTAGCCTGTACTGTCGTAATTCCTCCCAAAGAACATTCAAGTTAGTATAATAAGCATCCATTGGTCTATTTTCGTACTATAACTTGAATACTCAAACATCATCAGGCTGGCCGAATCTCTTCTTCAACACCTCCCAAATCCTCAAGGTAGTATCAATGTAGAAGACTGTCGATGTAATCAAAGGTGACATCAATCGAAGGAGTCAAGCAATGATTAGATTATTACATCTAATCCAGGCAAGGAAGAGAGGATCAGCTAGATTGATAGGTTTGGAAATAGATCCAATTAGAAACCTTAGCTTGTTGCGTATAGACAACATAAGAACAACCGATTTGCTCTAGGTTGCATAATTGCTTGTATTGAGCTTTGGTTATGCAATCATTGTGGTGAAATTGTCAGAATGATGAATGAAAAAAGGAGATGAAGGATCTTCTCCAGGTGGAATAGATGAATCGAAGAGGTTGGTGAACTCATCTTTCAATATTTCTGATCGATTGAGAGCAGAGGAAATGATCGAAACAAACAGAAAGACTCAATCGAATAATCGATTGGAGGATTGAAAAAGGAATCAAGAAAAAAAATTATCCCAAGCATTTGAAGAATGGAACCCTAAAGCTCCAAAAGCTCTAATAACATGTGAAGAAATACTATAGAGAGAAGAGGAAAAGAAGAATGATAGAAACTGAATGTGGAGAAAAATGAAACTACATTCACTCTAAAACCTTGTTACAAGTACAACTTATATACAAGTAAGAGAGAGAAAATCATATACTCTAAAGAACCAATCTAATTAACTAATTAAGTTACAAAATACAATTAGCAGTGAGAATTTAACAATAATTTTAAATATTGATAAAAAAGTAAAGGTTTTTTTAAAAAAGGAATGAGGAAATTTATAGAAGAAACTAGATCAACACTACAATGAGTTCAATGCTAGACGCCTAGTCTCATAAAGTGAACTAAGCCCAATTGTCTAAGCTAAAGGAAGAAGCCAAAACATAGAACATAAGCCTTATTATGAAAACATAAAAATTACAAGCCCCACATTCTCTCCATATCCAAAGATAGAGATTCCTCCATATATTTAGCATACAAGCAAGCTCTGATAAAGTTGATGACTCTATCCATAAGCAGGTATTTCTCTACCCTCTTATCAGTAAACCGTCTACTATTTCGTTCCTTCCATATGTTGTATATGCTGCTTGGAATAGGACATCATTGGGTTTACTCCTTTCCGAATTAGCTATGACTCAATTTAATGTCTGCTCCCAATTATAACCAGAAAGATTATGGGGTATGCAAGATTCTATTCCAAATTGCCTTAGTATAAGGACATTAGAAAAATAAGTATTCCCTATCTTTAACAACAATATCACAAAGTAAGCAAGTGGTGTTAGAATTGTCAAACCATTGACTCTTAATTCGAAGTCTATTTTTGATTACAAGCCACGTAACGAAAGAAGCCTTAGGACTAACATTGTTTCTCTTTAAAAGATTGAATCAAGGCACATCAGCCTTTTATTCTCTAAATAGTTGATAACAAGAGTTATTAGAGAAAACCTCATTTCGGTTTAACGACCAGGAAATGACATTAGCACTTTGTAGATCATTAAGTAGTGGAAGGTAGATCAATAGAGTATGAAATCCCCTAAAATTTGCATGTCATTCACCGTTCAAAATTAGAGAAGAGACTTTAGAATTCAAAGGCAATCTGTTTTTTATCTGATGTAATTCAAGTATGTGGACTAACGGGGTAATGTCTATCCATTTATCTATTTACTGAGAATTTCAAGTATATAAGAAGAAAAGTATTTTAATATTTTTGGAAATCCTATTTGTAAGAAATAATCAACGATTGAGTTCCTTCAATACAGAATTACTTTTTATAATGCCTTTTACACCACTCCACTTCTTGTTTATTATTAAATTACCTCACATAGTAAGCTAATTAATTCGATTGCATCCTTTTGGAGTGCCTCCGGTCATGTGCTATATGAGATAGAGACCACCCCAGTGGACACTTTCAGCCAAAAACATTAGTATATACAATTAATAAACTTCAAACTATATACTATATAATTCTATGTATGATAGATGAATTGTACATATGAATTAAAGTATTGTTTTTGATCTTTCCCTGATATACGGCGTGCGACTGAGTACCTATCGAAACTACCCACGATCCTTTCATGTGATTAGGAGTTTGACAGATTTTAATTAGTGCTATGAATTAATTTGAACATACTTAATTATTAGAAATGAGAATTATGGTCGATTCCCATGCTGTTGACTTTGGGCATGTGCCCTTAAATAGTCTCTGGTCTTTTAAGTTTGTGTTGTTCTACCAAGTTGACCATTGAAATATAACAGGCCTTATTCAATTAATAATTTATAATATTTAAGGAGGAATATTGGAGTAGGTAAAATCCACAAAAATTTACAATATGAAGATACTTCATCATGTCCTTGCGTGTAATTAAACAGTGAAACAAGTTTAAGTTAAATCGATTTAACTTTCAATTTCAGGATATGAGATTTTTAGAGGGAATATGAGTTTTTTTGTAAAGACATCTCAAACTTTATATTTAGTCCTTTGTTAGTAAAGAAATCATCTTATTATTAACAAATGTTGTTAAAAAATTAAAAAGAAAATCAACGCCTTTCATCTTGGGACAAACAGTCACGACATAACAAAGTAGAAAACAACCAATTAATTGGGATTACATTGAAATACCGCAAGAAATTAGACATGAATTGAATTGATTAAGAAAGTTTGTTAGAACAATTACTTGGAAGTTAACATCATAATCAGACATTAAACAAAGTCAAGTGTCTAACTTGTTGATAAACACAACGACAGTGACAAGAAAGTGTTTGTTATAATGTTCTATTCGACACAATCAATTATCTGCTGTAAATAATCATAATTGTTTTTGGTTAGTCTTTGCAATAACAACGACTATTTCATTTAGCTAGAAGTAGAAGCTGTTGCTTTCACATTGAAAGGGAAGGAGACTGACAAATTGGTTAAATGGGTATGGGAGTCATGTGGGTTTCACATGAGCAAGCACATGTTGAAGGGAACATAGAACACCTGCCCAAAATTCTTCAATAAAAGTGGGTTTGGAAGAGGGTAGGGTATAGGATTGTGTTGTTTTGTATTCTTTTATTTTCCTTCTTTGGTTTAACGTTTATCTCATTGAAGGAGCAACCTGGTATGGCTTCATCTGCGCTGTGCTTCTCTAGATGGGGACAAGGAGGGTCATGTGAACATGTCTCATTGCTTACTTACCCAGTTCCCATACCAAGAAATTCTAGAATCCTCAATTGGGTCCCTTTGGAATGGTCATAGAAGATTGATTTTGTTCTTAAATTTTCTTGTTGAATGATTGAACAATTTATAGGATGTTTTTTTCCATATCCTTTTTGTCTTCATTCACGGGCCATATGCCCCGAGCATTTTTTTTATCTTTTATATGCTTTTTTTTAAGAAATTAAAAGTAATTTCATTAAATGGGAGTAGATACAAAAATAAAGTTCCATATTTAATAGCAAACCAACAACACTTTAGTAATAGCAAGGTAAGACGTTCTTGCAACCATCTCACAACCATACGGTGTGTTTTCTACATAGGGTTAACAAACCCATCTGTGTCTTTCACCATTTACCCTAACCACCCAAATTAGGGATTTGGTATGTCATCACCTCCGGTAGTGGGAGTCACCAGCCGATGCAAGATCAATTTACACATCAAGTTTGTAGACAACTCGACAAAATGATTGTATCAGAAGTTTCAAGTAACTGGAACAAGCCGTATTCGGTGCTTCCAAATAGGAGAATAGAGGAGAGCTGTTAGGACAGACTCAGCGCTTCCACATGGACCATCTCATCAACCCCGATACGTACTTTCTTTCATGATTTGTTTATTTATTGGTCTTCCCTTTCATCTGAGTGCTTACTTAAGCTTTGAAATTAAGCAATTCGCCACGAAGTTGTTCAAACCTTAGGGTACATAGGAGCTTAAATTACAGAAGACAATACTTAATCTCTGAAACATTAAGCGTTTTGAAAGCGTCTAAAGTTACTCTCTCACCAAATATGCTTATTACATGTAATTCAACAGCGTTTATTTTTATTTCCAATGACGATTGTAATGGATAATTTGTTGAACAAAATTTTATTTCTAATTTAGACTTTCAAGTAAAAATTCTGATTTAGCGTCTGCCTGATGTTGTGAGTAGATTTTATGAAAGTAGTTGATTAGAAAACAATTAAGAAACATAGTGCTGTGGAGTCACCCACATTAATGTTTATTTATCTATTTATTTTTTAAGTAAAACATTAATGACAAACTTATTTCCACCGTACTAAATAGCTGTAATCGTCAACCAATATTTTTTTCAAAGATATTATCTTTGAAACACACGTTTGTAGACGTATGGACTTTGTGTGTTGCTTTTGATTCCTGATGCACACAAGCTTACGGCAATGTGCAAGGTTACAATGCATGCATTTTGTGGGAGAAGAGGAAAAGTCATCAAGTATATTTATGAAGCTTCAGTGATTTACGTATCAATGTGAATTTGAAAGTGATTTTAACATAGTTATTGCATTATTAATTTTCTTAAATTTTGATGTAATAGGTGGGTTAATTGATCAAAATGTATTAATTTCATATTTTATTGGATGAAAGGGAAGTTCATTGTATTATAAAAATATTATATCTTAAAATAACTATTATCCAATTCTAACAAAATTATAAAAATCAAAAGTAACAAAATTAAATTCTAATTTTGAGTATCTTAAGGCAAGTCTTAAAGGATAGTATGGCACATAAATATTGCCAAATATACACGAGGATGAAAATTAAACTAATACTCTAATCTCAACGGGGTCTACACTCAAATGCCTAATTGAGATTTTGATGATCATCTTTACGATGAATGATCTACCTAGTTGTGGAACTAAGCTTGTGAGTATTTAGCTTTAGTGAAATCGATAGAACTACTTCAACATATTTAGAACACATTATCGCAAATGACAAGCTTTAGGACAAAGAGCAATAAAGATGGATCTGATCAACTCTGAAAGTTTCCTTCTACAGGTCAAGATTGCTGAACTGTCTCTGACACTTGAGTAATTCTCGTCAAAGACTCAAAAAGATCATTGTTCTTGCAGCGCAAGTTCGCAGAAGTTTTGACTTTTCTGGTTCTGTAAGAAGCCGAAAGGTAATCCACTTAACATGCATTTGTCAGGAAATGTGTCAATAAGTCACCTGATTCGACACTTCTTCACGAGCAAACAGAAACGGAATAGCAAGAAAATTCAATCTCTGACAATCCAGCGGTGAAGCTAATTGTTCTTTTCAAGTCAGTCCGTACCTTCAACGAATATCAGGATTACATTGCATTGCAAATTCTTCTATTTCTTTCCCGCCAGTTATAATAGATCACTATCTGAAAAGAAATCTTCATGATTAATCCATCCTTCTGATATGAGTTGGAGTATTGAATGATAGATTTCAATGTTTCATTTCAATCAAAAGAGAACCTTGGAAGTTGAATCATGTTAAAAATTTTGCTCCACACAGATTTGCTATAACTGCACTTGAAGAACAGATAATTTTTACTCTCATTTACTTATTTACATAAGACACATAGCGGATTGTAACTCTCAAACCATCGATCTCTAGTTCTTAATATGTTCTTTATAACTAACCACAAGACAATGGCAGTTTTAGGACTCAACACTTGCTTCCATACAGTTTTTTGCGCACAGGACTGACTCCATTGGTGCCAACAGTAGATTATGAGCCGATTTGTTATTGAATATCACACTAGCATGTAAAGTCCATATCAACTTGTCCTTCATACAATAGGCAACTCAAGTAAGTAGTTCTCCAGTAATTGAAAATGCCTAATATCACAGATCTTATCATTTTCTTGGATGAACCATCCAACTTTAGCCTCCTTAGGAATCCTACTCTTTAACACTTGTAAGTCATTACGCAGTCGAAGAGGACTGAACTCAGTCTAGTTATCATACTACAGCTATATGTCTTCTCCATCCCCTACCCTATACTTCACACAAGGATAAATCTACTCCCTAAGGTTCAACATGCTCTTAAAATCTATGAATATTCACGGTTCTATTGGAGCTACCAAAAATATTGAGATTTAAGATGATAAGTCTGTACCCATTTTACCCTCAAAGCTTCCTTATCTACAAATAATCTCCAAATCCTCTTTAGTAGCAAAACTTGTTGCATTTGAGTAGTCGAAATGACCCCTGATCCCCTATGCTTCTTTGGAAGAATAATTTCACTCCACTTCACTTTGACCCCTTTTCTATTTTTTGTTTTACCATACCATAGGAATGATTTTAGTAACCTCTCCATTTCCTTGATCATTCTCTTTGGAATTACCATATGAGTTGCCCAGTGGACATGCATACTATTCAAAATATAAGTAATGAGGATGACTTTAGCAACTAATGACAAGGATCTGTTCTGCCAAGCAAAGATTCTAGATTTTAGTTTTTTTAACAAAGGAACAAAATCTAAATACTTAGGCTTACCCAAAATAATAAGAACCCCCAAATAGTGAAAAGGAGTTTCCTGTAATGCAAACCCCATCACACTGCTTATCTATTCAAGATTCCTAAGATTGGAGGACACATATATACCACTCTTCTGCTCATTTATCTTCATCCCCTACCAACCATAAAATGTGTATACCATGTTCATCATCATCATAATAACTTGAGGTTCATCCTTGCAAAATAGAATAACATCATCAGCATAAAGCAAGTGTGACATTTTCAGATCCCTACATTTAAGATGGTATTGAAACAAACCATTGCTATCCACAAGTTTAGAAACAAATCTTGAAAATCCCTCCATAGCTAAAGCGAATTGGTAAGGGGAAAGTGGATCCCCTTGCCTAATCCCTCTAGTATTAAAAAAGATCTCGTAGGAATCCCATTCACTAACACACTCATCGACGTAGTTTGTATACATTGCTGATCTATCAAGTAAGCCGATGGCTTTTAAACAAGCTTTCAAATATTCCCAAATAATAGTATCATAAGATTTATATAATTCAAGATTCAATGCACAACTCTTAATATACTTCCTAGTATGATACTCCCCCAACAACTCTTGAAGAATTAGTATATTGTCACTGATGCTTCTCAATGGCAAAAAAGCACCTTATGCCAAATTGACCATCTCTGATAACACTACTTTCAATCTATCTGCTAGTAATGTAGTGATAATTTTATAGACAGTTGAACAATAAGAAATTAGGAGATATTCTGTAATCATCGTGGGCCTGTCCATCTTAGGAACTAGATAAATGAAAGTATGGTTAAACTCCTTTAATAATGAGCTAGAAGAAAAGAACTCCAGCACCACATCAGTTAAGAGAGGGCCTGTGATGTCCCAGGTTTGTTGAAAAAAACCCCGCAGAATACCTATCAAGACCAGGCGCTTTCGAGCTATATAGTCGAAACTAAAGCTTTTTCAACTGTTAAGCAGTGTAAGGGGCATTGAGCATCACCAAGAGTGACTGGTTTGGACAGAACTCCAGAACATTGCAAACCCCAATTTCACTCTGTTGAACTTTAGTGCTCGTCATTATATTGAGAAAGTAGCCTTGAATGTGGTTAGAGATCTCCTGCTGGTTAGATATCATGTTACCCACCTCATCCTTCAATTTAGTAATAGTATTAGTATTCCTCCGAGCTAACAAAGTTGCCCGAAAAAATTAGGATTGATATCCCCTTCTTTAAATCATGTCTGTCTTGTTTTCTATTTATTAATTGAACTATGCAATCTTAACGTTTCTTAGTAATTCTTTAATTGATCTGCTTCAAGAGTCCTTAATCTAACATTGTGTGGATCAATATAACACTACTGCTGAACCTCTATCAAGTTGTACTCAACTCTTTCAAGTCCTGAACACATTCTTTGCTAAATTGTTTGATAGTTATTTTGGCTAACTTCAATTTTTGCATAAGTTGAAAAGCTTTGTACCCAAATGCCTCTCAATCCCAAACCTTATTGATTATGGCCATAAAACCTTCTACTTGAGTTAAACCATTGAAAAATTAGAAATGCGCCTGCAAATAATGGGAGTAGACTTGGTAAGGAAGATTTGTTGCAAAGTAAAATGCACCTGTAAATTAGAAATAAGTTACACACACGATAACAAATATGGGGATAATGTTGTGTGGTTTTGACAATAAAATATTTCATCGTTAAAAGACAACAAATTGTCACAAAAACTATTTTGCAATGGCAAAAAATTGTTGAACTATTAGTCGTCAAAGCCCAGTAGCAAAAAATTATCTATGACATTTTCATGAAATCGTCACCTAACTAATTTTGCTACGGTCACTCCTTCGTCGTAATAAGGAATAGGCAAGGAGAGGAAAAAATGTCCCAAATATCTTATTGTGATGTTTTATTTTGATGGATAAAGGTAATTAACTTTATTAACGTAGGCCTAGGTAATAATGTTTACCGATGATTAATTTGTATAGCAGAATATGTTTAGCTATATTTTTGGAAGCGTAGCTAAAGGTTATTAGAGACATTTTGGGAAATATAGGAAAAATATTTGGTGACTATTTTATATTTATGGCTAAAAACTTTTAGTTAAAAATTTTTATTTTTAATTTTACTTCCCCATTACCAATTTAATATTTAATTATAATTATTAATAAAAAATTTTAATTCAAGTTATTGTTTTTAATGTGATTTGAATTATAATTAAGTCACAT
>JANIPM010000231.1:66266320-66285240 GCA_027478405.1 Erythroxylum cassinoides
GCTACTAAAATGGATGGATGAATATGTAAAATAAATGCAAATATGACCTAAATACCTATATGAATTGAACTAAACAACTACTCAGTCAAACTTTGAATCAGTTTTTAACACTCCCCTTTGATTCAAAGTCACATGCACCAAGTAATCTCCTAAAGTACCAAAACTTCTCTCTTGATAAAAGTTTTGTTAGCACATTAACCATCTGCTCGTGAGAGCTGCAATATTCATGAACTATCTCCTTTTTTGTAACCAAATCATAAATGAAATCATAGTGTATATTGAAAATGTTGGATTCTTTGTTATGGAGATAATTACCTTGTTATCACAAAATATCTCTGTTACTCCCTTTTGCTTTTGTTGAAGATTTGCTAACACTCTTCCTAGATAAATGGCTTGACAAGTTGCTAAAGTTACTGCAACATATTCAACTTCTGAGGTTGATAATGCAACTATAGCTTACTTTTTTAAACTCCAAGTGATTACTCTTGAACCTAGAGTGAACACATTTGTCAAAATACTTTGTCTGTCATCTAATGAACTTGCCCAATCGCTATTCGGAAACCCACATAATCTAAAATTGGAAGTTTTTTAGTACCAAATGCCATACTTCATAGTTCCAATAATGTAATACAAGACCCTCTTTGTCGCTCCATAATGGACCTTTGAAGGTTGTTGCATAAACCTAGAAATAACACTAACAGAAAATGCAATATCTGGTCTAGTGTGAGTTAGATAAATTAAACCTCCCACTAGGCTTCTAAATCTCCTAGAATCTGCCTTTTCTTCTCCTTCTTCTTGCTGCAACTTTTCATTAATATTCATGGGTGTAGCTGTAGGATTACAATTAAGCATGCTAAATTGTTGAGAAGATCCCTTGCATATTTTCTTTGTGAAATAAAAATTCCATCTATATCTTGCTGGTCTTCAAATCAAAGGAAATAATACAATAAACCTATATCTGACATCTCAAACTCATTCATTATTTAAGACTTAAACTCCTTTCACAAGAGAGTTAGAAGAACTAGCATAAATGATGTTATCAACATAAAGACAAATAATGATGACATATATAATGTGTCATCAACATAAAGACATATAACGTGGGCTCATTCTCACTTCTTATGTATCCTTTATGATGAAAGTACCCATCAATCTTGCTATACTAGGCTTGAGGAGCCTGATTCAATCCATACAACATATTTTTTAGCTTGTATACCTTTGTTTCATAGCACTCCTTTATGAACCTTCAGGTTATGCTACATAAACCTCTTCTCGTAAGTCTCCACTAAGAAATGCCAACTTAACATCAAATTGACAAATTGGCCACTGCAATTGTGCAGCCAATGCTATAACAAACCTCACTGTTTCAAACCAAGCTACTGGAGAAAATGTTTCTTCAATGTCAACACCATATTATTGCACATATCTTTTTGCCACTAGATGAGCTTTGTATTTTTGTATTGTTCCATCTACAACAAATTTTGTTTTAAAAATGCACTTCAAGCTAATTGCATTTTTGCCTTATGGTAAATCCACCATCTCCTATGTTCCATTTTTTCCAATAGCTTTCATCTCTTCCACCATCGCTTTTTTCCATTCCTTTTTTCAGTTGCTTCTTCATAATGTATGGGATCTGAAACAGTAAGAGCAAATTGAAAAGATGAATACATATCATCAACATACTTAGGATTTGGCTTTCTGTTCCTTGTTGATCTTCTTAGTTGAATCTGTGCATCTGAAGTTAATGAATTTTCTAACGTCATTGGTGAGCTAGCGAGTGAAGTTTTTAAAATTGGCCCTTGACTTTCATCTAGGAAACCTTCAATAGGCATAGGAATGTCTTGTTGTAACTACTCCTTACTCCAGATTGCATTTTAATGTCTTGTTGTAACTACTCCTTACTCCATATTGCATTTTCATCTAATATTACATCTCTTCTAACTAAAATCTTGCCACTAAGAGGATTATACAATCTATAAGCTTTGGAGTGAGTACAATAACCAATAAAAATACATTTTTTAGATTTTTCATCAAACTTTTGTCGAGCTTGAGAATTTACCAAAGCATAATAAACACACCTAAAAACTCACAAATGACTTGCACTCGGTAACTTTTCATGCTAAGCTTCATATGGGGTTTTATTCATAACAGCCCTTGTTAATGAGAGATTCAACAAATAAATGGATGTTGTTATAGCTTTTGCCTAAAACTTATCAAAGAGTCCCCTTGTTTGTAACATGCTTCGTGCCATCTCTACAACGGTTTGATTCTTTCGTTAAGTAACACCATTCTGCTCCTAAGTGTAAGGAGTTGTTAACTCCCTTTGGATGTCGTTTTCTTCACAAAACAAATTAAATTCTTTGGACACAAAATCTCCACCTCTATCTATGCGGAGAACTTTGATGTAGCTGCCACTTTCCTTTTCCACATTTTCTTTAAATTTCTGAAATTTCTCAAAGTTTTTGATTTGTTTTCCAAAAAAAAATACCTAAGTCATATGACTATAATCATCAGTAAACAGTAAGAAATAACGACTCCCACCCAAAGACCTAGTTTGCATAGGCCCACATAAATCAGCATGTATTAATTCTAGACATTTAAAGGTTCTCGATGCTTTTTCAATAGGAAATGACTTCCTTGTTTGTTTTCCATAAATACACCCTTCAAATAATTTAATAGATCCTATTTTTGGTAGTCCAAGAACCATACCTTTTTCATTTAGAAGTTTTAGGCCCTTTATATTTAAATGCTTGTATCAAAAATGCCATAAATTCGAATCATCCTTTCCATTAGCAGCAAAAACACAATCTCCCATATTTGAAACCTCCAAAGGAAATATTTTGTTTTGAATCATGTTGTTATTGATCATTGTTTTGCCTGTTTTCTCTTCCTTAATAACACATACACTATCATCAAATGAAATTGAATATCCACAAGCCATTAGTTGACCAACACTCAACAAATTATATCCCAGTTCAGGTACAAATTGAACATTATGTAAGAACTTTACTTCACCATAGCTTGTTTCAATCCCAATTGTACCTTTCCTTTTAACTTACATTTCTTTGCCATTCCTAAGGTGCACCTTCATCTTCTGTGTCTCATCAAGCTCTATAAATAAGGATTTGGTGCTTGTCATGTGATTAGAATAATCGCTATCCACAAACCACAAATCACTTGGCTTTGTGGTTAGTATTAGTACAAGCCATAAAAAGCTTATTTTCCTCTTCCTTTCTAATTTTCGGAATTTTATCCCCGTTTAACAAAGGGTCAAAGAAACTTTCTACTTATGAATCGGGTATAGAACCAATGGGCGATGCTTGGTTACAATTTCGAATCCGTTATTATGCTGCAAAATTCATTCTCTAATCTTTAAACCAACAATCAACTTTTTTATGCCTATATCTCTTGCAATGATGACATTGTATATTACTTCTTATGTTACTTTGTTCATTGGACTGCATTTACCCTTCATTCCTTCCTCTACCTCTGCCATTATTGTGACCACATCCATGACCATCGCGAACTCCTTCTATTCCTCAACCTTTACTTGCTGATTGGTCACTTTCTCTTTATTTATTTGTTGTCTCCTTCATTTGAAATGCCTTCTCTTCATTTTTTTAAGCAATCTAGTGATTCTTGCCTCATGAGTTTAAAGAGATCACATCAATTCGTCAACAGAAAGAACATATAGATCTTTAGCTTCTTCTATGGTAACTATCATATGGTCAAATTCTGGAGTTAAACTTCTTAATACTTTCACAACGAGTGTCTCATCTAAAATCTGCTCACCGTAAGAACACATTTGACCGACTATTACTATTGCTCTTGACAAAAAATTAGCAACTGATTCATCATGCTTCATAATCAAGGTTTCAAAGTCATGCCTTAGGGATTGCAATCTCACCGTAATTACCTTTGAATCACTTGGAACTCTTTCTACAAAATTGACCATGCTTCCTTGGATGTAGTTGCTGATGCAATTCGTGAGAAGATAGTCTCATGGATTGCTTGTTGGAGAATGAACAATGTCTTAGCATCCTTCTTCTTAGTTGCTTTCAGCTTCTTCTCTTCTTCTTCACTAGGTTCTAATATATCAATGAACTCATACTCCACCAAGTCTCATAGCTCATACGATCTGAGCAATGTTTTCACCTTGATGCTCCACCATTCATACTTCTCACCATTAAAAATGGGTATGAGTGGTTGAGAGGAAGAAAAACTAGTTGCTGCCATTCTCTCCTAAAGCTATATTTGTGTCTCTCTTTTAAGGACTCAAAAAATGTTTACGCAATAGCCAATGGACCTAAATCTCACTCAATTGCCCAATGAACCAAAGCGTGCTCTAATACCAAAATTTGTTAGGAAGATAACTAAAAAAACAACATAACAGAGGAAAAAATAAAGCTTAAATGCTTGACTTCTTATTACTTGCCCATTTTTAAGCAGAGAACCAAGTTGCCTTTATATAGGCTTACATAAAACAAACATAACTTAAAATTAGGCTGACACACCTACTACTAGCTATTTATTAGCAACTACTTTGACTAGGTAAAAGAAAACAAACCAAACTATCCAGTCAAACATTGAATCAATCTTCAACACTCTTCACATAATTATTTTCTAAGAAAAAGCTTACAAAACAAAGAAATATGTTACAAAAGAATAAATTTTCCTTTTTCTTGTTCAGTTAGGACAACAATGAATCCTTAAATTGATACGGATACTAGCAGTTATCTATAAAATAAATTTAATGAACATTAAATTTTATTCTTATGGGCCTAGCCATATTCATGATTTTGAAATGAATCTAGCCTGTTATTCTTGATGGATACAAGCCAGTCCTTTATCATGCAGAGTGTATCCTTGAAAGTAACTCAAAAAAAATCAACATGTCTGGAAAATTTTATTGGGAATGAATGTGATTCTGAGACCAAACCCCCGATGGTTTTATGTTGCAAGTGGCCACTGGCAACTGACAACCTTATCAGCACAAGAAAGCTTCTTGCAGAGTAAACAAGGGTCAGAGTTTGTCAAGTTGTAAGCTAATTACATAAACAAATGGGTCCGGGTCCAAGTCCAACTCCTACTGGTTCAAGGAATACTAGAACGTGTTATGCAGTGTCTCAGCCCATTGCCTTTGGAGTTTTCTATTTAATTTCATTCGTGACAAAAATTGTTGAATCCCTGTAAGCTACAGAGTCAACCAGCTGTCAGGGTTAATTGGGCATTTAAGTACAATAACTTTTTTTATATACTTAATAAATAGAATGAATTCTATAAAAGCTTTTTTTTTATATTTTAAGAACGAGTGACGGATAGGAAGAATGGAGCTACTAATAGCTGTAATGTCTCATTTATGTGATTATTCAAGTTTTAAGATTCAGTAACTTTAGAACGTAGTACATGAACGTTGAAACCTTAATTTAGTAAGAAGAAAGGTCAGTCTAAACCTAATGCATGTTCTGAAAAAGAAAAAACACTGAGCTAATCTACGATAGAACCATAAGTACTAACAAGCTAGCTCAAACTACGACCAACATGGGACACAAAGAAAGAAGCCAAAGCACAGAACTAAATGGAAGCATAACCATATCGAGAGAGCCACCACATAGAACAAAAGATCTGATTAAGAGTAGGCCATGTAGGTATAGGAACAGCAGTCGCTTTCAAGCTAGGCTGGAATTAGTGATCTCTATCTGAATCTATTAGAGCAACCTGCATGCTTGGCTTAGTTAGGGTACCGTCTGATATAGAAAACTGGTCAAACATAGTTGGGAAGAAGGTTTTATAACTAGAGGACCCTGGATGTGCAACTGTGCAAGCGTGGTACATTCAATTCTTCACTGTTTACTACCCATGACCCACTTGGATATAAGCTGACAAAATGAGAGAGAAACATATCTAAGATTCGAACTGGCTTTGTATGGGTCGTGTTCTTTTTCTTTTTCTTCTTTTTTTGGTTACAAGTAAATTTGTAAATGAGATTTTGAGCAGCTTGATGAGTTGGGTCAATTATCGATCGTCATGGAATCCTCCAACCTGCACATTCGAAGTGGAAGATGTTCACGGGTTGGCCTGCCTTTGATGAAGATTATTTTGTTGTTTATTCATAATTTGCTTTTCACTTCTCATGGTTCCACCAACTAATGTTACCATATTTATCCCGAACCATAGATTTTAATGTTCTTAAGGTGGTGCTTGTTGACGAAAGGTGAGACAATCAATTTCTTAAAGTGAGTAGTCTGAATAGTTTCCATCTTAATTTTGTGGAGTTTAATTGAACTAGAAAGTATAAGTAATAATTGTATCTTATGATATAGTTCATATATTTGCAAGCTCATGAGGTTTGGTAGCTAGGCACCGCTTGAAGAATGAATATACGAAAGGAATTTAGAAACACGCTAACTTTTGAGGTTATCTTTGTAATACGTAGTACAGGCCTTATTACGTACTCAGGATCATACATGAAAGGATTAAAAATGAAAGTAATGTGGAATACTTGATTTCGGTTCTATCTCTGATTCTGATGCCGTTTCTGAGCTTCAAATGATCACGAATCTCCTAGGACCTTTATGAAAAGTGTTTCCCAACACAAGGTTTAGGTCTTTCTACAGTTTTCTCAAAATGTAAGCTCTCTTAACGGGTCAGAGAATTCTTATGCTTACAATTGATATGAGCCGGTGTAGGAGGCCTTAACCTTTATATATAGCTTTTATATCGGACTTCCCAATCACAAGGTCGATATGTGTCTAGTCCACACTAATTATGATCTATTTTCTACCTAAACTTTGACCCAATAATCTAGATCAGTTATTGGATCATTTTATTATCTTTATCTGAATCAAATTACGTAACTTAACTGATAATTTATTAAAAAACAGACAAATTTAATTAATAATTGTCCAACTTCATAGGAAAAGACAAAATTGTCCAACATTCTCCCCTTTAGACAAGCATTAATTGCAGTTTTGACTCCAGTTTAAAAACTGTTTAAAAATCGATTAAATCACGCTACTGCATTAGTCGACTAAGTTTTAAAAACAAAACATTTAATCCAAAGACAACGAAAGTCTATCATTCCGTCCTACATGGCTTTTGATACCGAAATGTATCAAATGCATGTGCCACGTGCGGTACAAATCCAATACAATCACTTATATCTAATACCTCACTAACATGAATGGGAAAATATAGTGTGGCAAACTGAGATGATACCTTTATGATCTAAATTATATCATGTTTATTTGTAGGTCTTGATTTCTCCAACTTTATGCTAAACCGTATATGCTAAACTGCATTAAAGAAATCCTATTTTCTCTCACCAAATTCTAAACAGCTTTAGAGAAAACTTGTTTCCTCTTACCAAATACTAGACTGCATTAGAGAACCTTTATGAAATCGAAAACTTATATTCTCTTATGTCATGTCAAATTCATGGATACCCGTACTAAAACTGTATGCGTCTAAATGACATAGGCACAAAGTCAATCTGTATATATGCCCATGTCTTTTAAATGCTTAAGATCGACACAAATCTTAATACTTTCATACGTATTATGACAATGTATGACAACAAGTATTACTGAAGATAAACGATGATCATCTTTATTAATAAATCATCATACTATCATAATACATCAAAATGTACAAATGTACATGGAGCAAACATAACAATTTGCTAATAACAGTGTCTAAGGATGTCAAAACACCCATATTATATACTTGTGTCACAAACACAAGTGAGCGAAGTCCTTTAGTTAAAGGATTGACTTACAGTTCATCAGTCTTTAAATGCTCCAAACCTTAATGTTACCTTTTGTATCAACACCTTTATAACTAAATAATTGACCTTTAAATGCTGAGACCCTGTGATATTCCTTTTTGTTATTAAACAACATAGCAATAAGATTACTATAGTGCAACCCAATGGGTCTAGCCACTGAATTAACTACAAACAACTCAGAAATCAAGTTTCTAAGTCAAATCATCTATGAACCAACCCCATAGTATACACTTTACATGCATAGTCAAGGAAGTTACTCGTGTCTACTTGACACACTTCCACGACATTATACCATCTGCAAACTTAAAACTGTAATCTTAAGTAGACTTTCGATCATCCAGACATATAGCTAAAATTTGAATCTAAATTCCCTACAAGATTTAGTCTGTTAACTTTTCTATATGTCAACATACAATCCTTGATTCCCTTTAGTATCACAACACTTGCTAGACTGCATTTTTATGAGAGTTCTGATGAGTGTCAAGATCTGTCCTGGTGAATTTGAATACTTAGGACAGAAGATGCTACACTAAGGTCCTTGGTATCAAAGTTCTTGACCAAAAGTTGCTTAACCTCATACAACATGATCAAGTAATTTGATGTGAGCAATATATCATCTACATGCAATAATAGAAAGATAACTTTACTCTCCTTGACCCCATAGTACAAGCATCTTTTTAACTTTATTTTCCATGAAGCCGAAAGAGGCCAAACCTTATCAATTGTAAGGTATCACTTTTAGGAGATTTGATATAAACCATACATTGATCTACATAACACGAAACCATGTCAATTCCATATGGATCCTAAAATCCTTCAAGTTGTACCATATAGACCTCTTCATAAAGGTCTTTATTTAGGAAAGCAGTTTTGACGACCAAATGATGTAACTCTATATCATTATAAGCTACAGTTTTCTTAATTACCCAAAATATATCTTACGATGATACGAGAGAAAAGGTAACATAAAGTCAACATATCTCTCTGAGTAAACCATTAGGCAACTGAGTGAGCCTATAAACTGTTGAACTTTATCTTGAAATCCTTTAGGTCTAAAAACTTCATTTACAATTGACGAGTTTGCAGTTCCGTTGCAAATCAACTAGCTCCTAGACTTTACTATGCTCCATGGCTTGCATCTCGTTATTCATTGCATCCCACCACACATCCGCATTGGGTTCGGAACAGCTTCTGTAAAAGTAATTGGATCCACAACATGTCTAATAGCATAGTCTTGTACACCTAATAGATTATGTACTTTAATAGATTATTTAATTAAATGTGATAGCAAGTCATCTCACTTTAATAGATTACTTAACTGTATTAGATCATGTACCCCTAGGAATCTCTATGCATACAGGTATGGGTTCTTGTTTCCATACAGATATGGTACAAAGACCTAGATCCATTGGATCTAATTTTATGAGTAGCGGGTACATGATAACTGTAGTATCTGCCCTGCTATCATCTGAAGGGTCAAAAAGCTCACCTTCATCATAAACATCGTACTCCAGAAACTTAGCTATTTATGATTCCACTATTCTGGTCTCTCCTTCTCTACAGTAAAAGCAATATCCTTAAAGTGATCGAGATATCTTACTAAATAGCAATTAGTAGAACAAGCATACAATCTTTTTTTATAAGAATTATACTATCTAAGTAGGGCAACCCCTTACACAAATGTGTGCAAGGCTGCGTTTCTAAAATTTTAAATAATTAGGTAGATTGGTCTTGTTCTGCATTGACTTCTTGAAGTCCTTTAGGGTGCAGTCATACCTTTCAATAACACACTATTTTTATAATAACCAATCGGCATAGTGAATTAAGTCACTATTCTCATTGATTCTAAATATCTAGCAAACGGACCTTTTAACGTCCTGAAACACCATGTTTGTCATGATATTTTCTTCCACGGTCAAATCTAACTATCTTAATAAATTTTTCCAATTGGTTTTCAGCCTTCAATCTTTAAGCAAGAACCCATAACTGTGATGGGAATAATCATCAACAAATGTCAAAATACATTTGGAATTACACAATGCAACTGTATAAAGTCTATCGATATCCGTATGTATCAGACTCAACAAGTCAAAAGCATGAGTTGACTTCAATATTCTTATTAGTCAACTTACCCCTACAATAGTCAGCGCATGTTCCCAGATCATTATAATCTCAAATTGATAAATGCTTTCCTTGATCAATTTCTCAACCCTAGCTCTTGAAATGTAGCTTAAATTTTTATGCTACACCATATATGACTTCTCATTCATTAAGGTCCTTTATTTCATAACTTGTTTAGTAAGATATGAAGAAGCATTTATTTAATTCGGGGTAGGACACATTTTATACAACCATATGACAAGAAGGTTTTACCATTATGTTTTGCATTAAACAACAACTGTACAACAGAAACATTAAATACAAAACATTAACTCTCTTTGTCCAAAATTGATCAAAGGTTCACATATAAAATGTGTCGTGTAAAACTCAAATGAACCTTACAATAAAGTTCAATACATACATTCCCTATAGATATTACTTCCAATTCTTTATTCCTGGGAACCATCAGTTTCTCCTTCCCTTTATTTGGCTTTATCCTGGATATGAACCTTTGCATTATGGAAGCACCTTGATCAGATGCTCCACTAAATAGCCACCGTGTACTTAATGCAACTATCGCTAATTAGATTCATAATTGACAAGCCAAAGAGTAACCTGATGGTCTCATTTTTTCCTTTTAAACCTCATACTACTAGTGTCTTTATATCCCTAGGACCTTTACCAGCACTGGTTTGACCAACATCAGTATATGGAGAAGATTTGAACTTTCTACCTTCGAACTTAGCGGGCTTCATCTTTTTCTTCCCTTAAGCTGCTTCGAGGGCTATAGGAGTAGCAGACTTGAGATTCTCCTCCTCAGCAACGCAATGGGCTATCAAAGCATTGAAGTTCCAACATCTTCAATCTACTGTGAAGATGAATTATTCTCGATATGTACTCCATTACTCCCCTTTCTCTTCTATATATCTCATGGAGAATAATTCTTTCATCAAGGAACTTGTCTTAACATTAGGTGAGACAATTTACCTCTAGGAGACATTATCAAGAAACTCCTTCGTTATGTTTGTGTTCAGAAATCGACTTAGCAGATGGTTAGGAATGGATCTTTTAATAGTCATCAAATATAATATGTTAGACCGATCACATGCTTTATTAGCTGCTTTATGAACTCTCGAGCTCTTGGATGTAGTTGGAGATGGCCTACCAATCCTGTATGGCCATATCAACCTCAGCTGTCTATATAGCATTCTCAACACATCCTCCTTCCACTTCTTTGTATTGACACTAGTCAGGGTTTCAATGGTGACATTGATTTTGTTGAGTTCAAGAAGACAATGTTTAAATTAGCATAAATGTAGGACAACAACGATACTCGAAGTTATTAAATACTATCTTTACTGAAAATTTTATCACACATATTATGAAACACCTGTGAGCTAAATACATAATATATGCAACTAGACCTCCATATAAAAGCAATCAGAATACAAATCATCAACTCTCATGACACTACCACTTGTGGGTGAATAGATCATTCAAGCAACGACTTTCCTCTATCCAATACCTTTATGCACATCTCAAAATCTCATGTAAGGCCGACACCTGTGGGCAGAATAACCAAACATGAGACCAGAGACATCCCCTAATGTGTAAGTAGAACAATTCAAAATATTGACTCGAAAGGCCACTATGGTGACTACATCCTCATCAGCATGCAAAAAGTTCACAAACACAAGGGTTACATCTTTATGTTATCTTCACATTCTTTATAAGCATATGGTATGTGACAATGTAATATCAATAAATGCGAAAAACTGAATGCGCAATCTCATTGTCACACACCGTGTTAAAGACATTCACTGGAAACTTTATTTGAGACTTTCGTAAGAGAAAAATCTCACTAGAGTGACTATCATGCATCACCGAACACTGAACCAACCACTCGAGACATGAAAACCTCATTATCTCCCTTATAGCAAGTTCGTTACACGAAAATTCACTCAAAAATAGCTTAAGAATGTCATAATTATTTTTTCAATCGAGTATCATGCAATCCCAAACACTGAACATGAGACCTGAGACATGAAAACTTGAAGTATCTCTCTCAAGTGATGTCTGAAGCATGAAAATTCACTTGAAATCGGATTCAGAATTTCTTAATTCCTTTTTTGGAAACTTTAATTTATTACTAATGTAATAAATCCAGAAAAATAGAAAAACTTACTTTATGAATTTCTCAAACCCAAAATCTAACCCAAAACACCCTGGGGTATCCTTACGGAAAATTTGAAATTTTTGTGTGTTTTTTAAAATACTATAGCAGCATGACATCAATCGGCTAACATGGCGCACCACGTTAGTGAGCGTGGCATGGAGCCGTGTGTGCACTGCATGTGTGCGCGCCAGATGCGTCTAGCGCATTCGCGTCACGTGCTATTAAGTTGTCATTTTGTGCTCATTTTGTATATAAATCTCTTTAATGTATTGAAATTATTATTCAAAATTGATGGATTTGTTTCTTAATTGTTCTCAAATGATTTTCAACACTTGAGATGTGAAATTGAATCAAAAATATACAAGGAAAGTAATGATAATCCGAAATTCTAGACTGGCAGAAAAATCATTAACTAAGCGTGGGCACATGCAATGACAAAGAATGCCTGTAGAATCTGTTTTTAAATTCAAATCTGATTCACCTAAGATTTGAAATAAATCACACGTTATTACAAAGCTTATTATACGATGTATAAATGTACAAGAAGGGGGGTTGAATTGTGTATTTCTCCTTTTTTTTAAAATCTTCAAAATCGTTTTGTTAAAAGAAAACTTTTTTCACAAAAACTACTGCAAATCAAAGTTGATCGTATTCTTGAAAACTTATTTAAAAAACTAAGTAAAAAACGAAACTTTGAATCGTTAAGAGAGATAGAGAAGTTGACACAATAATTTTTATATTGGTTCATCCCAAACCGTGGGCTACGTCTAGTTCTCAGATCTCTTTCTGAGATTTCACTACTTCTCAAACGTTACAAGTATTCTTTTACTCCGAGCCTCTTCAGGTCTCTTACAGTCAGTATTCTTTCACACTTAGCCTCTGCAGGCTATCTGTACTACTTTCTCACAGAAAGATTTTCGAGCTTTGTTACAGTAAGATAGCTCTAGCTATTTGCACAGTAAACTCTCAATTAAGCTTTTCAATGTACACATAAATGTAAATCAGCTAACTTTGCAATCTATGACTTCGACTCATATGTATAGCCTTTGCCTGTAACTGCTTCTTGAATCTTATTTCTTGAATCTTGAAAGAAACGGTTATTCAGTTAAGTTCTGTAACTAACTCGAATTGACTCTTGATTTGCTTCCATTTGTTTTTCAACTTCGTTTGCTTTTTAACTTTATCTGCTTTTTAGTCTTCGTCTGCTTTTTAGCTTCGTCTGCTTTTTAGTCTTCGTCTGCTTTTTAGCTTCATCTGCTTTTTAGCGTCTGCTTTTCAATCTCCGTCTGTATTTCAACTTCGTTTGTTTTTCATTCTTTCATTATTTGTGCCTCATCAAAATCATTACTGTAAAGTCATTTTGACTTAACAAGATTTTCATAATCTTGAGAATCTGATAGCAACCTTACTGATAGGGATCTTCAACCTGAATATGGGGAAAAGATTATCTGCTAAATATCACAAAAAAAGGAGGAGATCGAAGAGCATAAAGGAAGATTTTTGTTACTATTGACGTCAGCCATAGTTAGGAGTTTTACATTTCTGCAGTAATTTCTTTAGGAGTTACATTTCTGCAACCATATTTCTTCAGATTTTCTAGGAAAAGACCAGGATGGAAATTTTGTATTTTGCTATTTCTTTGTTGATTTTCACTTTCGTTATGATTAGCTAAATCATTTTTCTTGGTTGAAGAAAACCGCGTTATCATCTATTATGTGTGAGATTTTCAAATAAAGTTTGTTTCATTAATGAATATTGAGTGTCTTCTGAATTGCTTTTTATAATTGAATTGGTTGATTTCTAGGGTACACAACTAAGAATTGATTCGTTTAATAAATAGATTAACAAGATATGACGTTCAGTTTTGCTTAACAAAGGTGGCAATTAGGATTACCATCTTTAAGTTAGAGTTGGAAATTCTAAAAAGGTACTTAACTTGATTAAATGCATGTCGTACATGTGTTACCTTGTTCATTAGTTTCTTAGTACTTAAAGCTATTAATCAATTAAACTTAAGATCGTATCTAAATTGTTGACTAATAAGAATATTTAGAATACATGTTTCTATTCATTCAATCTTAAGAGAAAACATCACCCAATGAATGTTTGTTAGTGGACTGAATTTTATATCGAGGATCCATATTAGTGTGATAACATCGGTGACCCGAAACTAAGGTTTATTTACTGAATTTTCATATTTGAGTATTTTTGTTAATTTTCAATTTTTGTCATTTTCAAATTCTCAATTTTCGTGAATTAAAATCCCCCAATTTGTTTTAGTTTTGAACTCGTATAATCTTTACAGTTAAAATTTCTCGTGGGAATGATCTCATCTCTTCACTAACTACATTTTCATTGCTATAGTTGGTATTAATTTGGTTGTAGACGATAGCAGTACCACGTGCAGCCGCCACTTGTCGTCCATCCGACGTGCCAAGTGAATGGATAGATGTGGCGCATGTGCGACATGCGCCCATCGTCCTAAGGTCATAGGAGTGCGGGTTGTAGGTCGTGCGTGTCGTGCATGTGTGACTGGAGCGACATATCGACATGCGATTGGCGCGTGTACTGCATGCGTCAATCGTACAACACTACCCGCAGCTACTATAGCAGCGTCGAGCACGTGCACTCGACGTTTCCTCTCCCACCAACTCCAGAGAAGATTTTTGACATCCCGAGATGTTTTTTTTTTGCTTGTTTGGCCCGTTTTTGACACATTTTCATAGCTAGTCTTATGCACACCACTTTTACGTCATTATATACGTAAAAAAAACTGAAAAACGAATCAAAACTTATAGAAAACCATATAAGATGAAAAATTAAAAAAACCTTCATTTCTAGCAATTCGATCATGTAATTGCTCTGATACCACATGTAATACGTAGTACAGACCTTATTGCATACCCAGGATCATACATGAAAGGATTAAAAACGAAGGTAATGTGGAATACCTGATTTTAATTTCATCTCTAATTCCGATGTCGTTTCCGAGCTTCAAACGATCATGAATCTCTCAGGACCTTTATGGAAAGTGTTTCTCGACACGAGATTTAGGTGTTTCTATAGTTTTCTCAAAATATAAGCTCTCTTAATAGATCAGAGAATCCTTATGCTTACAATTGATATGAGCAATTACAGGAGACCTTAACCTTTATATATACCTTCCATATCAGGCTTCTTCATCACAAAGTCAATATGGGTCTAACCCATACTAATTGGGATCTATTTTCTACCCAAACTTTGACCCATTAATTTATATTATTTATTGGGCCACTTTATTATCTTTATCTGGATCAAATTATGTAACTTAACCTATAATTTATTTAAAAACTGAAAAATGCAATTAATAATTGTCCAACTTTATAGAAAATGACAAAATTGTCTAACAATCCGCTCATGTCCATAACAAGTTGATGTTGATTAAAATTTAAACATAGTTTTTCTATGACATTCACCCACGAATCCCACCATGTTTATTGAGAATGCTCATATGTTTAATACTTCAGCCCCATGAATACTCCTTCAACCTTCCTTTTAGCTACATACAGCTTACATACAAGCATTAATTCATTATTTAATATTTTAAAATTTTGCGTGGAGGTTTTTTTTGTATATGAATCATTCTTAAAGTTTAATGTTACATATATTCTTATGAATACTATTATATTTCATATCTATCATGAGAGACAGAAAGAGGTATATTTGAATTATTATATTCTTACAATTAAAAGTAAAAATTAAGAATAATTTTTATATAAAAACTAATCTATATAAAAATATGAATCTTTTTATATATGAATTAATCATCCTCTAAAATAGAAATTTACAAAATTAGGAAAACAAAGTACTCCAAGTTGTTGTACTCTCTTTGAATAATATAAAAATCAAATAATTGAATTCAAACAGTTGAAAATTCTGAAAAAATAACTCCAAAAGGATGATTTTATTGATCGTGTATACAGGTTCTAATAGAACAACAATGGAAAGTAATCAATTAGAAAAGAATATGCCACAAATTATGCTTGTGTCCATAATTGTTTATTCATATAATAGTCTAGTCAACTTTCTTTTGTGGTATCTATTAATGCTCTGCCTCAAGTTAGAGCATGAAGGTTCGAAATGCTCAACTTGAATAGCAAGCCATGAAATTGATCACACTCATGTGCTTTGGTAAATATATAAGCCAGGTTGTTTTTAGAAGAAACAGTCTGGGATGCAATAGGTTGTGACTGAATATATTGTCAAATAAAATGACATTCAACTTATATGTACTTTGTATGCTTACGAAAGACTGAATTAGCTGTAATATGAACGACGACATGTGTATCACAAAATAAAGGAATTGACCCATTGTGGCTCACCCTAAGGTCTTGCAATAGCCTTTAGTAACCACATGAATTCGCTAGCTAGTCATAGCACAATATTTTGACTTACACCTATGTTTGTGGCAAGCTCTTCCTCATTCTCACTACTTCGAACATTGAAAGCCATATTAAAGAGACTTATTTTGTAACCAGGCTTTGATACCATGAAAATAAGATAACTCAAAAGGATTATTTTATTGATCGTGTATACAGCAATATATATATATGATAGAACAACAAATGGAATGTAATCAATTAGAAAAGAATATGCTTGCGGCCATAATTGTTTATTCCTATAATTGTTTGGTCAACCTTCTTTTGTGGTATCTGCTAATAAATTCCTTCACGACTTCTTTGTGTTGTTGTCAATGTTTGCATCGAGAGCTATCTACCAAGAGGAGCTTTGAATGTTTTTTATCTCCTTGATTAGGGAAAAATAAGAGGACATAAGGTCCACTTTAGCCACCTAAATGAAATTGACGTGCTTTATAGATATACATGCCAAACAAGTCGAGTCGTAAGTGTAGTTGACGTCCGACACGGACATGAGGCAAAGATACGATTTCAGAAGATTGAGATATAGCATTAATGAAGGGCTTAGGGAGTAGGGTTGTTAATACGTATTTTTTACGTTACAATCGAGTCATCATCAGTTTTGAAAATCGGATCGAACCGACCGGTTCGATCAATTCGATTAATGACTGGTCGATTATCCGGTTCGGTTCATTTTTTAAAATCAGTTCTTAATTGAGCTAGTGAGAATGGATTAAAATTGATCGGACCGATCCAACCACTGGTTCAATAAATTTTTTTTATTTTTTTCATTTTTTTGTATATTTTTGTATATTTTAAATATTATATAATTAAATATAATTATTGCATAATTATGATGTCACACCGATTCGACCGGTGATTGAACCGATTGAACCGATTAAATCAATAACCAATAAGACCTCCAATTTAATGACCAGTCTTAATTTCAAAATATTGGAGTCATCAGTTTAATCGGGTCAAATAATTTTAGCGCATAATTTAGTCTAACTCAAGTCAAAATTGATATTCCTAGTTAAAGATAAGCAGGTGGGCAATGTCTCCTAGGAAGTTTTGTGGGGAAAGGACGCACGTGAGCACTACTTCGTTGGCTGTCACCAAATCGTCTATTATTAGTGTCGTGTTTATTCATATTAGTGTCGACGTGGCTTGGGGTGGGGGCAATAAACGAGGATTTCACATGCGATAGTAGCCCTTTCTCTACTACAAGCCACGTGCTCACACTTGATCAGTCATTTTCCTTCCTTCTAGGGTTTTAAACAGTGAACATAGCATAATTAAGCCCTAACATAACAAGTTAAATTGGAGTCCAGATCTACTGTCGAAGACTACTCTGGTTTATTCTGTCTAATAAATCAACGACGTCGTTTTCTTCACAAATATTGCAAAGCCCTCTTAAATGCACAGATGCCTGTGGGGCTCACCCACAAGCGTCGTTTGTTCCAAGCCAGTTTTGCAATTTACGCCGGCTTTGATTTTGACGACAGATGAAGCTTTGTAACTTACAATTTGTTCTACTGTCCTTGGAAACGACGTTTAGTATTAATATTATTTATGTGGCTTTTTTTAAATCTGATTTTTTGCTTATTCTTAAAATAATAAAGATAAATATTATACCACTAGTATTATTATTAGTATTATTATTATTTCTATTCTTATTCTTATTCTTATAATTTTGAACAAATTATATATGGGTTATTATTATATTTATCCTTATTATATATTGGATATTATAATTATAATTATAATTATTATTATCATTTGTTATTATTATTAAGTTCCTTTTGGAAATTTCAGTTATGTTTATTATTATTAATATTATTTATATAATTATAATGAATTTGATATTATGATCCTTACTTAAAGTAATATTATTAATATGATAATTATAATTATTATTAATATGATTATTATTATTATTATTAGCATTATAATTATTGTTATTGTTGTTATTAATTTATTATAATGACTGAATTTACGAAGAATAATAATAATAATAAATTTAATTTTAATAGTAATAATAATAACAGTGACAATAATAATACATTATTAATTTAATTATTAGTAATATTATCATTGGAATTATTATTATTATTGATTTAGCCAGATTTTACTGTATACTAGTTTTTATTAACATACTAGTTTTTATTAACAGGGTTATTATTTATTATTAGTTTATTATAATTCATAGACTTGATTAAAATTTCTAGTTGTTAATTATTAACTCTCTACTTACTATTATTCTTATTATTAATAATATCACGTTTAATTTATAAATATTTATTTATGGATTTATAATAATAGTTATAATTATAAAAGTTTTATGATTTAATGTTATTTAATAATTTATAATATTATTTAATATTATTTAATAATGTTATAAAAGTATTATGATTTAATGTTATTTAATATATAATAAATAATATATATTATAATAATTAGT
>JANIPM010000231.1:66290151-66302335 GCA_027478405.1 Erythroxylum cassinoides
TGTTCTGTTGGGTCAACATGAAACATCTGTTGAAGTCCAACACATTCGAAGCAGAGAAGGAGCTCTGGGAGAGAATTCTCTACGATGTTAAGTTAAATATCTCTCCTGGTTCTTCCTGCCATTGCACCGAACCAGGTTGGTTTCGAGTATGCTTCGCTAACATGTCCGAGACGACACTGAACTTAGCTATGGATCGGTTGAAAACATTTGTGGATTCAACCACCAACACCAATTAGTGGGTTTTATGGCTATCGTTTGATGCTCCTCACGACCCTGAGCCCGAGGAGCAATATTAGACGATTGTCTGGTATGAAGTGTGAACATATTTTAACAGTCATGTCAATTTTTTTTCCAAAAAAGTTGGCTGGTTTTTTTTTTTCTTCCCATATTATTGTTGATAGTGACCTCGATCCATACAAGAACTGGGTCTAGCCTTCTATTCTGTACGAGTTGCATGGGAACACCCCGAAATCTTATTGAATACTTATTTACTAAGTGTGCACATCTAATAGAAAAACAAAACATTACTCCGTATTCAATTTGCAATTATATATGTGTGTGTTTGGTCTTAAAAAGCCAATTAAAGTACACGACATAAGAATGGCCCGTGGCGAGAATGATGCTTAGATAGAGTGACGCATGCAAATTTGCCCACCTCTTAATTTCTTCCTCTATAGTTCCATGATTTCGTCTCACAACTCAAATAAACTCTTCTTTTTTTGTCCACGAAGTGTTTTAGGAGGGTCTCAATTATAGGAAAGTATTTTTAAGCCATTCATTCTCAAACTAATCTCTGCTCAAATCGGGCAGGTCCCTTGCGGGAGGCAAAGCTCTGACCTCAAATTTTAAACGGTTACATACATAAGAACAGCTCGAACTCATGACCTCACTTAAACCAAAAGAGCCCTTTACCAACTCACATGTACCCTAAGATTTTCTTTTTTTATTGAACCTACGATTTTATTTAAGCCAAGTTCTTACTAACTCAAATAAACTGTATAATATTGAACTCGAAACTCTTACTAACTCAAATAAACTGTATAATATTGAACTCGAAACTTTGTTCAAGCCGTGCCAATAGTAACTTATTTACTGCTTTGAACATATAATATTATTGTTTAGAGCACGTTGTGTGGGTCAGAAGAAGCATACAAGTCAAAAAGTGGCATATCTTTATTGCTATACTTTCTCCAGAACATATTCGCCCTTTGGGGGTTGGAGAAAAGCCAAAACACAAAAGGATATTACCTAGACTTCCCCGAATAGAGGCGATTTGTCAAGTGAAGTTAATACTGTCTGGGATGAACGCGTTGTTGTTCAAAAAGTCTTCACAACCGACTCAAGAGCTCTTAAAGTGGAAGAGTTCCTTTTCAACCAATCCCAAAAGTTCCAACGGTTAACCAATTAATAGTTCCATAGTAAAGATTGTGATAGTCTTTAGTCAACTAGGACGCAAAGCATGCGCAGAAATAGTTTTTATATATTTTGAGTTTGTATATACGATCTGCCTAATTATCTATGACGTTCGAGCATTAGTGTTGACTAAGAAAGTTTTTTGTAGCTCTAATGTTTGTCATGTCTTACGACTATAGTTTCTCGATGGTTCCTTGTAGCTCTAATATTTGTCATGTCTTACGACTATAGTTGCTCGATAAGGGTTCTTTTTATGCTTCTTTTGTTGTGGTAGCTGATTTTTATGGTGGCTCCTCTTCTGTGATGTATATATTGGGTTGTATATAATGAGTTTTCCCTTTTAATGACCTTGTACTTTATTTTCTATATTTATACTAATTTTCCTTTTTTCAAAAAAAATTTATGCAAAAAGTTGTCATATTATTTGAAGCGATATTCTAATTGTATATTCGAAGTATACAAGGTGAAAGGTTTGTAAATAAGTATCTTGTGCTTAGTTGTAATAGTCTTTCCTTGCATAGGATAGGTGTATGATTTTTATTATTGATAATATAATGAAAAAAAAGTTAATAAGATTAAAACACAATGTATCAAATCCAATTAAAATCATCACAATCAAATTATTGGTAACTTTTCAGCCTATATTCTAAAACTTTGTTAATTCAATCCCATTCCTTTGTCAATCTAGCTTGGTGATATGGTCATACCTTATGATAATCAATGCAATCAAATTACGATATGATCGGAGTGAAAGACATAGAGCAAGTGGCCATTATTGTAATTTTTCTTTTTGGTACTCGATATAATCATTGAGCTATTGTGTAGGCATTGTAACACATTATGGACAATTTATTTGGAGTACCTAACCGCTATTGATTGCATCGTGAATCATCTGTTCATATTTTAGACGAAATATCTGTTTGTATTTGTGCACGTGGCTTATTTCCTAGATAGAAGATACGGGAGTACGAATATCAGTGGTGAAAGTCTCGAGTTGCCCTGAGATCTTCTGTACCACTTTTCCTATCTCGATTCTGTCCTATTTAATCTCAACTATTTATTTATATGGACAGATGGTCACATCCCTTCAAGTTGTCAAGAAGATAAATAGCTTAGCTTGAGCAAACATTTATAGAAATTAGCAAAGCATGATAGGTATGGTGAATTGAAAGGAGGGATACAGACTAGAATCACCGACCATTTAACCGCTGAGAAAGATCGACTAAGATACATGTTTGTTATTTAAGTCACTTCAATATGCTTTGTATATCTACAATTACTAATTTTCTACACAAAGTTAAAAAAAGATCACAGAAACATTTACAAACAGTAGTATAATAATGCCACCTAGTATTCGTGACTGCATGTAGATGAAACATTGTTGGGGAGGAAGATAGGGAAACACACCAAACCGATCAATAGTAAGGAATCAATTACCACTCCACTTCTTGTTTATTATTAAATTACCTCATATGGTAAGGTTAATTGGATTACATCCTTTTGGAGTGCCTCCCTTCATGTGCTATATGAGATGACCTTCCCGGTTGAGGCTTCAAGCGAAAAAACATTAGTATATTCATTAAACTTGCCAACTATACACTATGTAATTCTATATAAGATAGATCAATTGCATATATGAATTAAAGTGTTGTTTTTGGTCTTTCCCTGATATGCGGCGGGCGGGAGACTGAGTACCTGTTAAAACTGTCCATGATCCTTTCATGTGATTAGGAGTTTGAGATTTTAATTATTGTTATCAATTAATTTTAACATACTTAATTATCTCTAAAATTTTAATCAGAAATGAGAATTTTGGTCGGTTACGTGTTGTTGACTTTGGCCATGTGACCTTAAATAGTCTATGGTCTTTTAAGAAGCTAGTGTTGTACTTCCAGATTGACCAATGAAATGCAGCAAGTCTTATTCAATGAATAATTTATAGTGTGAAAATACTTCATCGTGCCCTTGATTTAATTTGTATGTAATTAAATAGTCAAACCGGCTTAAGTTAAATTGATTCAACTTTCAATTTAAGGATCGGAGATTTTTGAATGGCATATGACTTTTTTTCTAAGAACATCTCAAACTTTATATTTATTCCTTTGTTAATAATATAAAATTGCTTGAAATAATAAAAAGAAATCATCTTATTATTAACAAATGTTGTTAAAAAAAATTAAATAAGATAATCAACGTCGTTCAACTTGAGACAAACAGGCATGGCATAACAAAGTAGAAAACAACTAATTAATTGAGATTACATTAAAATAACAAAAGAAATTAGACATGAAGTGAAGTGATTAAGTACAACAATTAATTGGAAGTTAACATCATAATCAGACATTAATCAAAGTCAAGTGTCTAATTCGTTGATAAGCACAACGACAGTGGTTTGTTATAAATGTTCTACTCGACACCATCAATTGTCTGCTGTAAATAATCATAAAAGCTTTTGGTTAGTCTTTGCAATAACAGCGACTATTTCATTTGCTTTCACATTGAAAGGGAATGAGACTGACAAATTTTGGTTAAATGGGTATGGGATTCACGTGGGTTTCACATAGCAACCACATGTTGAAGGGAACATAGAACACCTGCCCAGAATTCTTCAATAAAAGTGGGTTTGGAAGAGGGTAGGGTATAGGACTTTGATGTTCTGTATTCTTTTATTTTCCGTCTTTGGTTTTTCTTTTGTCACGTTGAAGGAGCAACCTCTGGTATGCCTTCATCTGGGCTGTGCTTAGCTAGATGGGGAGAAGGAGGGTCATGTGAACATGTCTTATTGCGTCCTTCCCCACTTCCCATACCAAGAAATTCAATTCTAGTATCCTCAAATGGGTCCCTTTTGAAGGGTCATCATAGTAGAATGTTTTTGTTCTTAAATTTTCTTGTTGAACAGTTGAACAATTTATAGGATGTTTTTTCCATATCGTTTTTGTCTTCATTCATGGGCTATGTGCTAGAGAGCATTGTTTTTATCTTTCTTATGCTTATTACATGTAATTCTACAGCATTTATTTTCATGTCCAAGGAAGATTGTAATGAATAATTTGTTGAACAAAGTTTTTATTTCTAATTTAGGCTTTGAAATCATGTAAGAAATCTTAGTGTCTGCTTGATATTATGGGTAGATTTTATGAAAATATATAGTTGAAACATAGTGCTAAGGAGTCACCTCCATTAATGCTTAAAAGAAACAATGGTCCGAGAAGATAATGAGTTAAATTTAATGATTAAAAGTTTGACGGTTCAATCGTAAACATTTTGAATTTTTCAACTTTTTAGTTTAGTTTTTAATTTTTTTCTCGATTTATTTTAATAACTTTTATTGTTAAAAATCAATCCATTTGTTAATAAATCGGCAAATTTAAAAAATTAATAAATTCTTATAAATTAAAATAAATCAATTAATTTTATTTAACAATATTTTTTGATTATATTTTAAATTATTCGATAAATAAAGACAATATATTTCAATCATATTTTAAATTCTTTAATTTCATTTTATCTATATTCAGTTTTACGAAGATCTAATAACAATTTAACCTTTTAAATTTTAAACTTCTTGTTAACTTTCGGTCTAGTTTTTAAAATAACGTTAAAATCATTAACTGATCACTTTATTTTCATTTTTTAAGTAAAACATTAATGACAAACTGATTTCGACCGTACTAAATAGCTGTAATCGTGAAACAATATTTTTTCAAAGATCTTATGTTTGAAACACAACTTTTTAGACGTCTGGACTTTGTGAATTGCTTTTAATTCGGCATGAACACAAGTTTGACAAGCACAAGTTGTTAGACATCGTGAATTTTGTGAGAGCAAAGGAAAAGTCATCAAGTATAATTATGAAGCTTCAGTCATCAAGTATCAATGTGAATTTGAAAGTGATTTTAACATAGTTATTGCATTATTAATTTTGTTAAATTTTGATGTAATACTTGGGTTAATTGATGTAAATCTATTAATTTCATATTTTAATTATTGGATGAATGGGAAGTTCCTTGTATTATAAAAATGTTATATCTTAAAATAATTATTATCCAATTCTAAAAAAATTATAAAAATCAAAAGTAACAAAATTAAATTCTAATTTTGAGTATCCTAAATATTGGGATTACATTGCATCTGTATAAAAAGACTGATTGTTGAGAAGTAGGAGTGGGCTAAATAGTTTCAACTCCTCACTTATGGTTCTCTCTTCCAGGAGATCTTGAGTTCGAGTCACGTCAAAAGAGAAAAAACAGAAAATGTTCCTATTGATGATCCTCTAGCCCTCTAAGTAAAACTCCTTGATCTGATCAATTACGGACACCTCGCTTTCAGCGACAGTGTGAAAGTTGGAGCTACTAAAAAAAACTGATTGCTTGAGAGATTCCACAACACTTAATGGAATGCGTCCCTTGGCTCAGCTTATTGTTCTTTTTGAGATCTGCAGTTTTATCTTTATGGTTGAAAGTTTATCTTTATCCTTTATCGGTTGCTTAAGTAAACTTGTACTGTTGTACATATATAGTAAGCAAATTAATGGGAGTAGACTTGTTAAGGACGATTTGTTGCAAAGTTATTGCTTTGGCAGACTGATAAGCAAGATGGATGACTGCTGTGTTATAAGTACAAACAAATCAAACACAATTATGTGGGTAGGATCTATTCTTTTTAGGTATTATGGATTTAGTGCTTCTTTTAAACGGGTTGGTGTGGGATAATTTTTTTTTTTTTTTTTGATAACTCAGGATTCGGGCTTGGCCTTATGGTGTGGGATAATTACTCCTATGGTACTACGTTCTTGAATTAGCCTAACACGAGGTCAGGACGACTTAAAAAGTCAATGAAAGGTTTCGATAGAGCTAAGCCAAGCAAAATCTCTGTTTTTATTATGGAGATTGTTCTATTCGGCAACTAGCTCTTTTTTTGCCTGTAAATTGTAATTTGTAGGAAATTAGTTTTCCAAAATAATTATATGAAATAGAGTAAACATAAAACACTCAATAAAGAGTTTTAATAATCTAAGAAACTAACACTCTTATTATTCTTGACTTTTGTTGTAGCCTTTTACAGGGCAATCAACTCGTTAGAGTTTACTTATTTTCTAACTCTCAAATTCCTCTCTACACATCTTTTTATGCTTCACATACACTCTCTTTCGAAGGAATCCAAACCTTTTATATATAGTCTTATAAAGCAGGTTAGCATATAATTTAAGAAAAGAAAATCGTAAAAGATGACAATGAGTTATGTCAGGCTTATATCGGAGCATGGAGAGGCCTGAGCTCAGGCCCAACACAAACCCAATTTATTACTTTATTAAAAAAATTCAAAATATGACGTCTATTTGTACCTCTAGATTAGAACTCCGATTGGATTGAGCTTGAATGGCCCGAGCCCTCGCTCGACCCATAGCTTCGTTAAGTCAAGAAATTCGAGCTTGTGACTCGACCCGTGACCTTGGGTCAACCCTGTCAACTCTCTGTAAGACATTCCCAAGACATAAAATCCACGATGTTTTATTCTAAAAGAGTACCACCATACAAAATCACAATCCGGCTCCACCCAACGGCAAGCTTTGCATGTAAAGTCAGACATCATAATGCTGTCCACACTCAGACACAGAAAGCATGGGCAATGCCTGTTGTTTCTGGAATTCCTCTTAGCTTGCTGTAGAGAAAAAACCAAAGGAAACGACTTTATTAGAGTCCACTTTCCAGGTTTGGATTCATCGCAGAACGCTGATATCACGAGTTCTGGTTTTATCGGGCAAATGGTCTCTTAACGTATTGTATGCTAAATTCAGCTACAGTACTAGAGGCTATCATATCTGGGCTTCGTGAGCAATTTGGGCTAGATGAGTAGCCGTTTCTTCAGACTTCAAAAGGAAATAATCTGGACACACAGCCCGAGTATACCCTGAAAACTTGAATTGGATTCGTCATATCTTTCATTCGTATCTCTGCCACATATCGTATGAGTAAAATGTTAGACCACCGTTTCAATCTTGGTGCCAAATGGATCATCCCTTAAGGCTCTGAATCAAAAGAAGTCTAGGACATATTGCAGAACTTCCTATGCTATGGGATGTTTCCCATTTTTTTTGAGGAACGAAAACTTTCTTAGTACATTGATTCGATCAATTATATTCATAACACAAAGAATATTAATGTATTATATGCGGGTCTATCGAAAATAGTCTCTTTATTAAATAAAAGTAAATATATATTATATTGGACCTTTTCGAACTTTGTGTTTCAACTAAATTCTCATTGATGTTATTGTTGTTGTACGATTGTCATTAACAGAGTGAAGATTAATAACTCATTTCGAGTGAAAACAATTGATTAACAATAAAAAGAATGGATTTTCACTGGATCTGGAAAAAGCCTGTCAAAACAATGCCAAGAGAAACAATAATTAAAGATGTTTTTTGAAGGAACTATCCCCATCTATTTTTTTCCTTTTGTTTTCTTTTTATCATTGATCACTCCATATATACACAACTAAAATCGATGACAGAAAAGAGCCTCAACCTCTTCTTCCTGGAAGAGGAATAATACTCGGACACAAAGTTTCACAGAGAACAATCAGATTCATACCATTTGTTTAATGCAATAAAAACAATTAGTTCGCTAACTTTGGAGGTGATGAGAATAAATAACTAAATATTCTTAGTATATGTGCTAGTGAGTGTCGATGTCACCTAATAAACAAAGAAGCAGACCTAAATAATTGGATTGCAGCTTTTCATTTTAAAATCAAAAGCTTGTAATAAGGTCGTCGGGAGGCTGTTGTCGCGGCTTGTGGGAACTCAAGGCATCGATCAAGCTTCTTCCTTGTTTTACACTTGCTTTTTACTGTTTTGTCATGGCATCACTTTGACAGACATCTACCTTTCCAAAGTACCTTATATGTAAACACTTTTAAAACTTTCATATGATGAAATAATCGGTGTTTAGTGAATGTTTTCAGCCTTCAGGTAATGAAAACGTAAGTGCTAATTGTTAAAGTATAAACGAAAATAACAAAAAGAAAATTAAGAGGACAAAAAAATTTGTGGTTGGGCTTAAGAGTTTATTTTAAAAACAAGATACAATTTATATCTTTCCCCTTAGATTTGCATGTATTGTTTATATAATAATAATAGGATGACAAAATAAATAGAGAATAAAATTTTACAAATTTTTAAATTTAGTACTAACTTTTAAAATTTTTTAATTTAGTGGGTAACTTTTTTAATCTCATATAAATTAAGTCAAGAAATTGTTTGGGTTGATGTGATATGTCTACTAAATATTATGTAAATATTCATATATGATTCACGTAAAAAAAAGTAACATTTTGACCTAAGTTAAACAAATTTTTAAAGGCTTAGAAAATTTGAAAATTAAATTAAAAAATCTTTAAAAATTAGATATCTTAAAATTTGTTATCTTTAATGATATAGATTAGATAAGTTAAAAGATTAGTTGGTGTTATTTTAACATATCAGTTTTCACTTTTATATATATTTAGACAATGCTCCACTAATTTTAGAATGCTCCACTATTTTACTTAGGAAAATATTTTTAAACAAATGATCTAGGAACTATAAATTAGATAAATTGATAAACTTTAAGGATGAACCTTAGTTTCACTTGCCAAACTAGGACATGTGAAAACTTTTTGAAAAATGAAAAAGAAATTAAATTATAGTTAAAACTAAATCTTCGTTATAACGAGTTCAAGGCTATAAGCCTACTATTATATTACAATAGAACCTAAAAAACAAAAACTCCCTAAAGAAGATGTATGACAATTTACATAATAGAGGATAACAAGAAACAATTATAGACACCACTGAAAGTTCAATTTTGTGGGAAATTCATCATTTTTGGTATTTGGGATTTTGCTATCTCTTCCTAGCAGATTTCCTTTTTGCATATTTGGATTGCACGTAGGAATCGTCGGAGATGTTTGGGACATGAACTACAATTAGTGGGGATCACATTCCTCTATTTGTTCAATATCCCCCCGTCCCCTAGTTCTAAGTTTGCCTAACAATTACAACTGGAGTCAACATGTTGGCCCAATTTATCTAACAATGCTCCAAATATTGAAGGGCAAAATCATTCACGCCACTGTCTAGATTCTCCACATTATTTGCACTGGAATTGTCAAGAGTTGTCTTTCCCTAAAAAATATATGTGATAACTTATTCAGTCATCAAATCAATTAGTTGATTATCATTGTCTTCAACACCAGTAACTACATCCTAGTACCATTAAGCACACTTGCAACAACACTAGTAGTTTCATCCTCTATAAGAAGACTATTTGTAACAACCTCAGATTTCCCAACCTGCAACTACACATATGATTCCTCACATTCTAGAGAACGTTACTATCACTATGTTTGTCAAACACCTCACGGTTCAAAGGTTTCTACATAACATTACAATTTCCCAATCCAGAACCAACAGGGGACTTAATAAGAGGCATCTCTGAACAATCAACCATCTTAAAATTCTCAACCTCCAACTACACAATTAGATCCTCACAAGACAGAGAATTATTGCCATTAACAGGACTAGCTATCTCATCTATTTGCAATGGATCCAGCAGATTATTACTGACTATCTGGCCATCCTCGATTAACAATGAAGAACTAACAACAGTCTCCACTTGGATCAACTCCTCTCCTTTGTCAAATATAACATGTTTCATCTTAGAATTAATTAGCAGACTACTCTCCTTCTTTGAGGGAACATTACAAGAAACATAAGTGACTCCCACCGACTCCTTTTCCAAAACTTATCTAACTTCATTATTAAGGTCCTCATGCTATCTCGAGTGAAGAACCCTACTTGTGGGAACTCATTTTCTTACAGTGTTATTCGACTTCATAGGATAGCTTATAGGAATTACCACTTTCTCCATCTCCTCATTCTTACCTAGCTTAAGAATCGAAAGACTATCAGGCAGAACCGCACACTTAGGAATTTATATACATAACTTCATATATCATATCCTCTTCATAGAGGAGTTTTCAAATCCATACAAATCGACTTATAAGGGAGCTAGTCACATAATTGAGACTCGCAACTGTCCAGAACTCTATCGGAAGGTTGTGGAACTGAACCTATATAGAGATGACCTCGAATAGGCTTTGGTCCATGTCCATTCCTAGCCTCCACTTCTCCAGAAATAGCGATTGGTCACCGAATTTCCAAGGACCCTATTCAACTATCCCTGACAAGCAGGAATCATCAGTGAATTTGAATAAAATTGAGCCATCTTCCTTCAACATGACCTTTTGTAGCCCCTTCTTCCCCCACCTAGCTTTAGCCCATGCGTTAACAGCCGAGAAGGCCGATCTTTGGACCAAAAGAAATTCACCAACGTGGACAACCACGTGTTGAGAATTCTTAGAATAGAAGTTCCTATAAATCAAGGATATACATCGATTTAAAATATTTAGAAGATCAGTACCATATATTCTGTAATTACCCCTTCCTATTTAGTCTTTCTAATCGTTAGCATGTATAGGCTATATAATCCTTGTATTTGTATCTCTGTAAAGTGTGTGAATGAAATAGAAAACGTTAACACATATACTCTTGAATTCTTCATGGTATCAAAGCCAGATCCATTGAAGGCCAGAACGAAGAAACAAAGATTATGGAATCCAACAATGAAGTGAAACCAGTGGTGATTCAATTCGAAAGAACCTTCAATGGTGGAATCATACTTGATGAAAAGAACTACGATGAATGGTCTCAAATTATTGAGATGCATATAGCTGAAAGGGAGAAACTCTCATTCATTCGGGGCAAGTCTCAACAACCTGCAGAAACGGATGATGGCTATGAAAAATGATATGCTGACAAGCAAAAAGTAAAAAGATGGCTCTTGATCTCCATGAAGAAGGAGATCATGAAAAGATACCTGAGAATACCAACAGCACGGATGATTTGGGATGCGCTAGCTGTTGCCTTCTATGATGGAAGTGATGAACTATAAACATTCAACCTGCACCAAAGAGCATTCAAAGCCAAACAGAGAGAAAGACCACACTTTGAATACTATAGTGAGTTAGTAGAAACATTCATGGAACTTGATCACCGTGACAAGGTCATCATGAAAGATCCGGAAGATGTAAAATCTTACCATGATTCTGTGGAAAGGCTGAGGGTGTACATTTTTCTTACTAGACTGGATGAGGTGTTTGAACAAGTGCATGGAGAGATACTGCGTAAAGATCAACTTCTTAGCTTGAGGAATATTTTGCACTCATACGTAGAGAAGCAGTGAGGCATGAAACATGGAAAGCTAAAACTGAAAATTCTGACGCAGCAGTTATGATGACTGGAAAACCAACCAAGTGATTCTAGAGGCTAAGACAAAGGCACTATGTGTTGTGCTCAATGCAACAAAAATGGTAATACAAAAGATCGGTGCTATGAGATTATTGGCTATCCTGAATGGTGGGATCATTCCAGGGCAGCAAAGAAGAGGGATTCAAAGCGACATGTTACTGCAACCGCTGTGACAACTGATAAATTAAAAAAAAAAAGAGTACTGCTCTTGCAACTTTGTCAGGTAACCAGGGTAAGAGTTCATCTACTATTTTGAATAATGCATGGATAATTGATTCTGCTTGCACTAATCATATTACATTTGATTCTAAAAATCTTGCAACTATGAAATTATCTACACAAAAACACATAACTATAGCAATGGAAGTGAATCAAAGTCATAGGGGAAGGACCTATTTCTCTCACAAGTGACTTGAGCCT
>JANIPM010000231.1:66489986-66506059 GCA_027478405.1 Erythroxylum cassinoides
AAGATTTTTACTATTAAACTTACAAATATGAAAAATATTAGTTTTAATTGTTGTCTTTTTTTGGTATTTATATTTGTATTATCTGTAGTTAATGTGCTTACTTGTAATTTATAGTATGTAATTTAAAACATTTAACTATAAAAGTTGGTAATACTTGTAGTGGCTTGATGTTATTTTCCAGGAACTAATGTAAGTTGTTGAGAAAATAGATAGTAAAAATAGCATAATGAAAAAATATAAATATAACTTTTTTAACAAGATTCAATTAATTTATTATGTTTTTGTTTTCTAGATAATTTATTATTAAATAATTATATTAAGCTAACTTTACACTAATATTTTTATATATAAACTAGAAATTATATAATTTTTAGTCAAATAAATATTTTATTAAGTTTAATTTAATTTTAACTACTACTTTAGTTAGGGACGTAAATTTTGACTCGGTCTAGTCAGATTTTGGCCCGAATTTTTCAGACAACGACCCGGCCCGACCCAACCCATGACTCGTCTTAAACATAAAAAACGACCTCATTTTTAAATATTTTGAATTTTTCGAAACTCCAAAAATGCCATACGCAACATTTATCAATCTGTCCTCTCATTTAGTTTGAGCTTGGAGCTGCAAAAGTACTCTCCTATGTCCTACGTGAAAGCTCACTCGTCAGAAACAACGAGAAAGGAAAATTCAATAGTTTGATGGACAATTCTAAGGATTTCTTTGCAAGGAAGGAAACTGTAAGAGTGAACATGAACAATACTGTTTCATGTTTCTTCCTTTCTAAATCTGGCGGTCCTAATGCGTATGCATTTGGACAAAACAAACGATACCAAGTTGCAGTAGTGAGCTCCATTTATATGGCCCTCTTGTTTATGCTGCTCCATTTTGTGATAGCAGATTAAATCTCAGTTCCTGTTTTGAAATATGATCCAAGTTCTTGTTAGAATCCTAATCTTCCCAAAGAAATCCCGATTCGAGAACTCAGAAGTTTTTTTTGTGCTTTCATGATCAGGAAACTTATCCACAAACATTAATTTTTGCTTAGACACCGTATCTGACCATTTGAGAACTACTACTCCTCCAAGTATATATCTAAGATTATGTCCAGTTGTGTTCATCTGTAACCATGTGATCATTATTGGTAAAAGATAAGCATAAAGGTGACCAATTCAATGCAGACGAAAGGAAATGATGCTGATATTGGTGTGCAGTTAATGATAAACCACAGCCATGCAATCGTGTCAACGGATAAGACATTTAAACCATTAGAGTGTAGAGATTGCTAATAATAATTAGAGTTAAGTTAATGATTGTCAAAATGACTAAAAATAGTCCTTTAAATTGTTGATCTTATGTTTAGTGAATACGAATAAGTAAACAACTTTCTTTTTTGTACGGGAAAAGCTTGTCGTTTTACAGGAAAGTTTTGACCCTGGTCTGTAATGTCTTCTCTTCTTCCAAGGCAATTACATGGTGATTATCTCTGTAAGATAGCTCTATAAAGACTCTCAACAATTTTCCTTGCCCTCTGTTTCAGGCTCATTAATCCAGGAAACACAATGTACAAAACCATTAAATTTCCTTTCCTAACTTTTTAGGTATGAGAAATTGATTACGACAATGAGATGCATTGAGTATAGAGGAGAGCTAAGGCCAAGAGTCAGGTTGGATAATTCTTGACAGGCTCACCAGAAGCAAAAGCCCCTTGGCTTAAGTTGGCTTCAGGTTTCTAACATTATTACGTGCTTTTATCGATAGCAAACGAACTGTGTAAATTATAGAATACTCTAAATGAGATCTGTCTTTTTCCACTTTATTACATCGCACCAGAAGTTTAAAGCTTCCTTGAATTTTGTATCACACTGGCAAGAAAGTTTTCAACTTGGGCCTAAGAATCTGAGATCATCATCATAACAACTACAAAACGGGTTGGGAACTAAAAAAGAAACTTGGGCTTCGATGGTTGCATGAGCCTACAGAAAAATGAGAATCTGATTGAAGACTCTGGGAATACATAGAAATGGAGGAAAAAATATGCATATGAACAGAGATATGGTGGCACTGCCCAAGGCCAATCACCAGAACTGCAACTACAAAGATCAAATTTTCAGAAGTGAAATAGCAGAGGAAAACAACCCATTACTATATATGTTGAAAGGAATGAATGCTCGTGGGAACTTGTCACTCATGTCATCTTCTGGTTGGAAATTGTGGAGGAATTTGTTTGCTGCTTTGGACATTAGTTGTCCTTTTAAAACATATTCAAAGTTATGGTTTTCAATTGAGGCACAGCTAAAATCTTACGTTATTAGGCTTCTGTAATGATTTATGGTCATCCCATCTTGTTGTCTCCTCTACATTACACACAGACACATGCACTAGGGACCTCCATTCCTGTACCATTCTCTTTCTTCTATTATATGGATATACATGTTCATGTTGTTTGGGTTTGGGGGGCTCAAGAACCAATGTTAAACTTCTTGTCTCTTGGGGTTTGGTTCTAATCTTTCTTTTCGCCTTTCTTCCCATTTCTTACTTGTCTTTCCACGTTCCATCACCTCAAAGTATCAGAGAGATAAGTGAAAGAAAAGCACTTTGCTCTAATGTGTCTTTCAATTACTGATTTTCTTGTTATCTTTTAGAAAACTGTTTCTTCATCCTTTTCTTATATGTAAGTTATCTTTCAGTCTCTCCTCGCAGTGCAAACTCTTCTTTTCAAGGTCCAGAAATGGGGTATAGTGGTTACAAGTTCTTGTTGTCTCAAAAACTTGGCTGCTTTGCCATTTCTTTTGTCTTTCTCTGGATTTCAAGCTCGACCCAAGTGAGATTCATGGCTGAAGGTAAACCAAACTTCAACTAATATCTGTTTTCAATGAAGAATTTTTATTAATAAGGTTGAATTTAACTACTCCATTCTATTAACAGGTAGAGCAAGTCCTGCATTAGTCACTCCTTCACAGGTGAGCAGTACTGTAATTCTTTTTGTTCTCATAAGCTTTAACATGTTAGCTTTTAGAACTTTTTGTTTCTCACACACAAAGTCAAGAGCCATTGCTGAGTTATTTCTTGAGTTTGGTCAGACAGTAAACGAAGAAGACAAGAGGATGATTCTAAGATCTCAGATAGGTTCAAGGCCACCAAGATGTGAGGGCAGGTGCACCTCATGTGGGCATTGTGAAGCTATCCAGGTTCCAACAAATCCCCAAGTCTCCACCATTGCCTATGCTAGAGGAGATGATAGCTCCAACTACAAGCCAATGAGTTGGAAGTGCAAATGTGGAAACTTAATCTTAAACCCTTAATTTTGATTGCTTCAACTGTCAAATTTCTCAGTTGTAGCTGGAAATATATATTTTTTCCTTTGGACAATGTACATTTCTATACTGATATGTCTGATCTCTAATATCCTTTTGGACATGCACGCATGCATGTATATATATAAGTGTTTGTATGTGTGTGTTTATATGCTAGTTTACTTTATCTTCAAAAACAAATCCAGGTGAGCAGAATAAGAGATTTGGTGGGCAGAGATGGCGATCTGCAACACGCTATCTTCTATATCCTTGAAAAGAAAAACAAAGATTTCTTTCATATCGAAGCAGTTTGCTCTAAATGTAAGTCCTCCAGTCTTCGCTCCAGGTGAGAAGTGGCCAAGGTCCTGAACCTACGGACAAAGTAACAGGATCTGGGTTTTGAAAGTTATTACTTGTCGTGTAAGAAATCGTAAAATCACTAGTTTTCTTCCCAAACCTCAAGTATACTGTCTTGCGGCGGATACTGCAACAGTTGTGATCAAATAATACGATGACACATCTTTTCATTACCTTCAAAACAAGTTTGTCTTGCTCTTTGAATCTGATTCTTACATTCTTGGGTTCAGATGTTCTATCTCAATTATCCTGTACTAACCCTAATTTCGGATTGGAGAAGAGCAATTGGTACAGATCCTCTGATGCCCACATCCTTACCTTGTGCTTTTCTATTGTTCTTACGAGGAAAAGAGGCTACAAAACGACGGTTCTTTTGATCAACTAATGTTACTCTTTTGTCAGCGAGTGTGTTTAAGGAAAATATACTTCCATTTTGGTGACCAAAAACAGTCAGAATCATCTTCTCATTTCAGGTTTTTGATACAAAAACAGGAAGAAAGTGAAGGGATGGAAGAGAGGAAAGGGACTCGTTGTCATAAAAAAGATCGTAATCTACAAGTGATGGGATGTTACATGAGGATGAGTGTGTTTGCTCCGCTGATCTCTTGGGTTCGTCTTTCATTGTTATAACCAGAAAACGCCATGCATCTTTCTTGTTGACAACTGACACCCCGAAGACGAAGACCACACCAAGAATTCAAATCAATCAGTAGCACTGTGGTGATGAGAGGCACATATCGTTCTTTTGAATGACTACTCTTCATTGTCTCCGTGAGAGAAGGAAAAACGCCAAGTGAAGTGACACAAACAGATCATATCAGCTTTGATGAAACACATCTTGTATAAAAGGAAACTTGTTACTTTGATATGATCTTACTCTCCCCAAAATTAACCAACCAATTTTAAGTTAATTAAATTTTGGATATGGTTAATTTTAAATTAATTCAAATAAAATTATTTATTTTTAACATAATATATTGACAACCTTTTATTAACTTATATCAAAATGACTTATTTTGTCTCAATTTGATTAACTTTTAAATTTGTCAATTCCAACCCATTTGACATGCTTGATATGCAATTAATATTTTTGTAATTAAGTAGATATTTGATCGAAGTCTAAATCTACTTATTTAAAATAATTAATTCGACCACCTAATTATTTCAAATTAAGGTCCAACCCTATCTAATTTGTCCAAGTAAAAAAATTAATTCTCATTCTCATCCTTCTTCATTTCTATGGATTCATCATTGTGTTCAATTTCAATATATAAGAACATGCATTCATTGAAATTCATTGTACATTAGTACTCGTCATTTATCTTAAACTCAAGTGGTATGTTCTATCAATAATCATATTACAAGCGTCCAGTACATACATGGGTTTAGATTATACTGGGAAGAAAGTTTACTCCCGCTTTAATTCTATGTTAAAATGCAATTAGTTGAACAAATGAATTCTTAACACACAAACAAAGTGTATGTATTAAGCGACTTAGTCCAAAAAGCTCTGTGAAATCTACAGTGTTCAACATATGACTGAGTTCTATTCAAGTGACAAAGCATTCTTCTAGTATTTGTCATTTGTAATATGAGATCATCGCGTTATCTTGTTTAATGGAGTCAGGGCTGAGAAGCAATATGATCACTAGGTTTATGAGCACCTCATGTTAATGCAGGTATGACCTTGTAAAATCAGCAAATCCTGATCTGAAGTAAGTTGAATCATGAACTTAGATGAATGATATACTTGATCACTTCAAGCTGGTGCTAGTCCCTTGGGAATATAATAGAGAGGTACAACTACTACGAGCACATCAGATGCAACAGTCACGAGCAGTGATGGGAAAAACAAAAGTCTCAAACTGCCCTGGAACTCCCAAAATAGAATGTTGGTGCAAAAGTCAAGACAGACAAACTGAAAAAGCTGAGTAGTCAGTACCTTAGTATTGGTGCTATCAGGATTCTGATTCCCAACGCCTGTTGTTAACAAGTGTTTTGTTGCTGTATTCCAACAACTAGCATTTAATAGCAACTTTGAAATAGCACTGACAAATCCACATCCTCCAATCACGTACAAATTATGCTAGGCGGACCTTGAAATATCATAGCCACTACTTGCCATCTGTTAGGACATTCACATCAGATTTCCTGGAAACTGACCTTTGATGTACAAGTCAATTCACTAGGGTTAGTGCATTATAATATATATATAGTGGTGGGTTCTGAAGAACGGACAAGATTGGATCAAGTCCAAAAGATTCTATAGAGAGCAAACACAAATGGAGCAGGGTGCGTTGGCCCTGCTGTTGGAAGCATCTAGCTGCCGATCTTCTTTTCAGCAGATGCAATTGAAGACAAGGTATGCAATGCAGGAGCTGAATGGAGAAATATTGCTTCAGACATGAAAATTGCTAATGGCAACAATCATCAAAATTATAAAAACCGACTAGGAAACAAACATTGCACTCAATGGAACATGGGAAGGCTCAGCCTTCATGTATAGGATAGATGGAACCTAGTAATGGTGAATTCATAAAGCTGAAGTTAGAGATGGTGAGCTCATCATATTTACTGGACCTTGCGAGCAATAAGCCGCAAACAAACAAGTCCAATTAATACTAATCCAAAACAAATGTGAAAGCCTAAAAGGTCCAGGCCTGGTTAAGACTATGTTTGCCATGACATTCCACAGCATACGAGAACGGTGATCATACAGACTCGTCTCTAGTAAGTTGTAACAATAGGCATTATGGACGAGGTCCCAAATAAGAGTCAAAACAATTACTGAAGAATAAATATATATGTGATCTTGTGGTTTAATATAGCTCACCGAATACCAATTCCCCTAAGTGAAGTTAAGACCAAATGTTAGAATAATCCCAATCCGCAGAATTGCCAACGCAGGTTCTGATTCAATCACAAGGTAGCTAAGGTTGGAAAACAAACAGAACCTCCAAGTTCTACATGCAGGAGTTCCTCAAATGAATACACGAAGGGCAAAACATCAAGAGAGGAATAATTAAACATTTGCCTTCTAAAATATGGCCTTTAGTACCTGGTCAGCCGACTCAGCCCTCAAGCGACCTGTTATAGACAAAGTAGCTCAAACATGCTTTTTACTTTAACTTGAAGTAAATATGTATAACCACTGATCACTATCTTATTTTCATATGTATGCATCCCTGCAAGGTGGCATGAGCTTTTCATGGACTTACCCACAGTCCCTTTCCTTTTGTCCTAATCGCTTCCCCATAAAACCTTTCCTCATGACTGAGGGAATATGAAGAAAAGAAAAGATGTTGACACCTCATTTGTCTGAAGAGAAAGGAGAAGAGCACCAAATCTGTCTGATTCTCAGTAAAGTGAAGTTTAACTTAGCAGCCTGTAAGCCAGCGCTTTGACCTATACTCTCTCTATTGCTAAAAATGCTTTCCCAGGCCAGCAAATGGCAGCTATGTCACTTCTGCTAAAGTCCTTTCCTTTGCAGCCGAATCAAGAATTTAAAGAGTTAACTAAGAACAAAGTACCGCCAAAGTATTACAAGCTTGAGGAAAGCAAGCTCATCAAGAATGAGATTTATGAATTATTCTCAATTCCTGATATGTAAACACAAAGCAATCATAGAACATTTCAAGCACATGAAAATCATTTCCTCCATATTACATAAGTAAAATTGACAAGGCGGAGATAATTTAGACAGTTATATGGAATCTGTGATAGGAACACCATCTCATCCTTATCTCAATTCCACATATGATGCTTGCATACCTAGACAAACACAAGATAACAACTGATTTAATTCAATCATGGACAAATTATGACAATTCACCAAGGCATATACGCGGAAAACTGATGTTAAAACTGTATGATATTCCATTGACTCATCATGCGCTATCTGAGGAATCTCAGATTCTCAGCTATACGTCGCTAGGAAGCCCTCGTCTGGCATGCAATTCAAAACCTAATTGCCTCACTTACTCTGTTTCAATTTCTTTAGCATCACCTAAAAACTGATGTGTAGTGCCCGTTGAATCTGCTTAATATTAATCCCTTCCTTCACCATCTCATACTCACAAATTATCCCAATTTCCTCCAAAGATTAAATAACGCCAATCTCACTTTTAACTGCCATGCCCAAGCGTCTGTCACAAACTCCGTTCGGTGCATGTACCATGCGAACCTTCTATATCGTTGGTGGCAAGCAGAAGCTTCTGACCAACCAACAATGGGTGGCCTGTCACCTATCTACGGACAACAGTTGTTCTTTCTGTGGCTAGGAAGAGTTCATTCTCCACGTCGTTCGTGATTGTCCGCAGGCCCTTGCGCTCTGGCGGCAGCTTCCTGGGCGCCTGGGAGATACGGAATTCTTTCACTCCCAAGTGACTGCATGAGTTACATCCAATCTTCTGGTTCCGCCTCATAGCATTCATGGCCCGTAGGCTACTGTCTTTGGCGTCACCTGCTGGATGCTTTGGACTTGACGTAATAAGAGTCTTTTTGAAGCAAATTTCACGTGGTCGAAGAATAGGTCAAGAGCTGTGTTGACTTACGTTGAGTGGATAGCCAGAGTCCGCGCGGTGGAGACCTGTGTCTTTTCGAATCCCGATCTCTCTATAGGCCACCTCATCAGGTGGTCCAAACCACTGGGTAAAACTCAACACCAATAGGGCATATCAGCTTGGGTCATCCATTGTTACCACAGGAGGACTTATTCGTTACTGCACCGGTCACTGGTGCGGTACCCAACGTATTGGCAGTGACTCACCGCAAGTTGCTGAACTCTAGAGACTACACTCCAAGCTCTCTTTGGCGTGGGCCTTGGGATATAGACAAGTCATTGTCGAAACGAACTTCCTCGAAGTGATTAATATCCTCTTCTCGTCACGACCTAATCTGACTGCGCATTTTTCTTTGTTGACAAGTACCAGGGATTTACTACGGCACAGGAAAGAACTAGTGTACAGACTTCTTGGCAACTCTTGCTGATCGTACCGGCCCAGGAACCGTTATCTCCCCGACCCTCCCATGTTCCTTATGGAACTCTTACTTCGAGATCGACAGAGCGTTCAGTACCCCAAAGCTGACGGCTAAATTAGTTTTTTGTGTCTACTTTCCCTGTATTAAAAAAAAAAACCAAAAACAAAGGCACTGGGTTCGCTTTTCATCAAACTTTTTACTGTTCATCATTCTTGTAGAATGTGAATGTGGGCTCCACACAGTTTTCTCTTGCAAGGGGGTTTGAGGTTTCGGGCAGCTGTGGTTGGCCGTACATTTCGGGTTCTTTTGCTTGACCTGCGGAGTGCGGGAGTTCTCTTCCGCTGTTGTTGCCTACATCTGACCCCACTGTCGTGATTTCCCTTCTGACTAGAGGGAATCGTGTTGGCTGCTATCACCGCTTCGTGCCTCCGGGCGAGTACGTAGACTTGTCGGAGATTTTGAGGATCCAACAGTTTAACCATCAACCCCCAGTTCTCGCAAGAACCCTTTAAGGAAGAATGCTATGAGGTATTCGTCGGTAAGCGCCAGTAGATTGGAGTATTTGTCGAACTGCGGGCGATACTGGACCGTTCCTTCCTGTTATAATTCCTTAAAATCTCCAATGGGCTCCTCAAATATTTCTTTGCTACGCATGAAAGTTCGTTACACGACAAGAGTCCAGCACGCATTTTTTGCTCCGTCTGAGTCGTAACGACATGACGTTTCTTCTCTTCGTAGAACACCGCCACTCCGTTAATCGATACATTGTTAGACTCCGTCGCTCCGGAGATGAACACTATCTCTTTCCCAACGTTCCGATCAAACCCGCCACCTACTCGCGAGCGGTTTCCAGCGCCTGTCCCGATTCCCAGCCGTAGGGGTGAGTCCGAGAGTGCGGGTATCCCAATCGGAGCAGTCACTTGCATGTCGAGTTAGAGCGGTCGAGCCGCTATTTTCACGCCTTTCATGGCTAACGCATCGTACAAGGCGGAAGCTGCGGCGCTAGAGAGGTGGCCGACGGCGTAATTCCCTGCGGACTCTTTCGGAGATTGGCGTAGAGCAGAAGCTACAAGCTTGGAAGCCGTAGGCTTGGATCGACATGTAATTTTCACTTCTTTAGTACTCCGCTTAATAATACAGCGAAGGAAAAAAAACGTAAAATAAAAAAAAATCAGTGAGGTCCGCTTCACACGCGTGGCACTGCAGTTGTTAAGTCAATGATCCCCAGAAAAACAAGAAACGTTGCCGTTTAGCTTGGTATCCGTCTCTGTTGTCATTAATGTCAGATGTCCCTCTGCTAGTGTTTTCTCTTATATAAAGGTGTGAACTTGGCATGTCTTTTGACATGGTATGCTTGCATTGCGAGATCCAATCTGAGAGAGACATAATAGGAACACTTGTGAAAGAAACGAGAAGCATTTGTAATGAACTTCACCAACCTCTGAGATTTAAGCAGTTGAAAGGTGTTTTGTTCTTCTCGTAATTCTTACAGAATCTGAAGTGGGATTTTCTGGCTTTTCTTGGTAAGTATCTTTTCTTTTCTTGTTTTTTGCCTGAAACCCTGTTGCTATTCTTGTCTTTCTGAAACTGGGTTGAGGTTAGATCTCTCGTTTCAAGTGCAGATCGGCAAATTTGTGACAGGGGTTTGGTTTCAGAAGAATATGGAAAACAGGGGTAGTGTTTGCTTGGACGAAGATTTTGTTTTTAATGATCTGAACTTACCTGCTAATTTTGCCTCTATTATTGATCCAGTTAATCATCAAACCTTCCATGCGCAGATCAGGTTGTTTGAATTTACAGTTGTCTCGCAATAGGTGCAAAGAACTGGAAGAGTGGAGCTTTTTTTGTTTGTATCTTCGTTAGATTTGTTTTTGTGTTCTGATATTGTCAATCTTTTTCCTTTTTACTTGTGGAATTTTATGTGTCACTCGGATCCTTTCTTTCCAAATTTTCTTTTTCCTTTTAATTTTCATAAAAGTTTTGATTAATCGTCAGTTTTCCTTTTCTTAGGAGACTGTGTACTATCTAGCACATAAATTCGATTCTTGATTGTGTAATAAGTGTTCTTGACATTGAACATGGAGATTTGTTAACTTCTTCTGATGTGTGTACTTCTTTTGGCAATTTTGACATGTCGGTAATGAAAGTTTGAAACTTTTGGCAGGTAATTGGAAGGAACATATTCACTCACCGGAGTCAATACAAATCCGATATGTTTCGGTTATCTCCTCGTAGAAACCAGAGGTCAAAGGGTTTCAAGGTAAAACATGCTTTGCAAATATGTCTTCTGGTTGGTGTTTGCATTTGGCTGCTTTACCAAGTCAGGCATTCCCATGATAAGAAAGCAACATATGAGGAGGATCTGAAAACTGGGAATGAGATTATAAAACTGGGGAGAAAGGACCCCCGTCCTGAAGTTGAGGAACCACTAATCAGGGATGCGACACACAAACGAGAAAAAGAAGAGGAAAAAGAAGAGGGAACAAAGAATGACGAAGAAAGCAAAACTGAAGATAACATGGGAAATTCTGTTGGGGACGATGAGATACATGATCATTTTCATGACACTACAGAACAAGGAGACGGAGATCTCATAACTGGAGACAAGGAGACGGAGGAGAGCAAAGAGAATGTTGGCGAAGAAACGGAGCGGGAAGAGAGCAAGGAGAACGTTAGTGAAGATAGGGGATCTGAAGGGACGGAAGGGAATGAAGGCAATAGTGGTGTTGTTGTAGAGAGTAAAGATGCTGAAAATGAAGAGAATAAGGGACACCATGGTAATAATGGACAGAATGAAGGGAGCCACAAGACAGAGACGGAACATAATCAAGAGACATCTGAGGACACCAGTGAACAAAAGGAGATGGTAGGAGAGAATCAAGAGAAAGAAATTAGAGAAGTAACAGAAGAAAGCAATTTAAAGGAAAATGAAGATAGAGATACAGGAAAAACTGAAGATAAGAATGAAGATGGGGGCTCAACAAATGATGTTGATAATGGAAACAAGAGCCATAGTGAGGAGGCAAGAGAGGAACAGTACAAGGGAGATGATGCTTCTAGTGGTGTTGTTCATGAGGCAAAGAATGAGATGGCTGGAGAGGATTCAGGCGTTGACACGAAATCTAGTGGTGCAGAGCTTAACCAGGAAAATAAGAAGGATCTTGCTGAAGTTGATACCAATGGAGTTCCAGATGCAAAAGAATCTGATCTTGACACAAATGATACTGTGAATGTCAGAGCCAGCCAAGACAATGTTAGTGATGATAACAACAATAAGCAAGAGTCATCCAACGAGTCCCATGAGAGTTCTACTGTAGCAACAGAACTGAATGAACATCACCGAGATTCTAATACCGATTCTGTTACTTCGGAAAATGTTGATTCATCCCTGCAAAATTCACTCGATACAACTCAGGATCAAAACAAAGCATCAGACAACAAGTTGCAAGAGGAGGAGGATTCCAAGAATATCAATATGCTAGATGAAAGTAAGAAATCTGACTTCAATGCCAGCAGCAAGCTATTGGATTCGAATGAAAGGCCTTCTACTGCAACTGAAAATGGAGATTCGGCTAATCAAGAATCAATAGATTCAAACAATTCTGAATCTGTTGTATCTACTGGAGAAACAGTCAACGACAATACTCATTCTACAATGAGCCAAAACAAGGATCCAGTTCAGAATGAAAGTTCTAGCAGCAAGCCTGGAGTGGAGAGTATCCATGAAACTGTTCCGTCTTCAAACATGAATACAAATGGTAATGCTGGGGAGAAGGACCAGATTAATTCTTTGAAGACAGAAGAGAAAGGTACATCATTGAACATAAAAAAAGATGCTAGCGCTGGCCAGAAGGAACAAGTGAGTTCTTCTGATTTGTCAACCACACAGGTGGAAGGAAATCCCGCCAACGTAGATAATGGTGGAGATGCTGATCAGAGTCAGAAAGAGGCCAATGGTTATACAAATGTTAACCAAAATGCAGGTCAAGCAAGTTCGAACAGCGGTGATGCTGACCAGAATGTGAACCAAAATGCTATTGAGAACAACAAAGTTGATAATGACAATTCAAATGGCAACACTGGTACAATCCAAAAGGAGCAAGTTGATACAAGTAATGGCAGCACTGGCCAGAATGAGAGCAATGCTGATGTTCAGAGCAACACAAACGAGAACAGCAATTCAAATGTCAACACAGATTCTGATAAGCGTAAGCAGGACAGTTCCAGCCATAATGATGGTGTCCATGATGACAACCATGATATTGTTAGCAGCAACACAATTGAGAAAAATGATTTACGTAGTGATGCTGACACTAACAAAAAGAAACAATTTGATTCTGGCAATGGCAACAGTAGCCAGAATGAGAGCAAGGATGATGTTCAAAGCAATGGAAAGAACAACAAAAAAGCAAATGATGATACAGATGCAAGCCAGAAAGAGCAAGTTGGTTCCTCTGGTTCTTCAGAATCCCACGAAGACAAGGTGGCATCCTCGGACACCAATGGCATCAACAATAACCAGAATGACCTGGATTCCTCCCAGAATACTTCTGTAGACACTGCAGATTCTTCAGTTTCTCAAGACGAAAAAGATGCTCGAACGGATTTGGGAACTCTGCCTGAAACTGGAAATCAAGGGTTGGGTGTTGGCAACAAAGCAGCGGAGTAAAGCTCCCATGTATGGCTTATAGTTTACTTACAGCCAAGTTTTCGCCTTTATTGTCACCCTAAGCTGATCAGTCAGAATTTTGAGGTCATCTACTTGCTTCATGTGCATTAATCAGTTATATATATAGTATGTAAGAATTACTCTCTGGAGGAAGTTAAGAACTCATGCAAGTCGAAGCAATTGGAATTTCCAACTTCTCTGTAATCCTGGTCTTTACCTTAATGATCCGTCTAATTCACAGCTTTTCTCATTTGAAAGCTTTTCCTTTTGTTTCTTTCTCTTGTATTACTGTGTTAATATAGAAAAGAGTTTCATGTAAACGTGCATCACACCTGTTTCTTGCAAGTCTGAAAGTGAAGTATCCGAATTTGGTAGGCAGGCATCCGAAACCTGACAAAGCCACCAGATTCGATAGTGACATTGAAAACTCCAAGATTTTTCTCATTCCAAATAATGACTCTGACAAAGCAACTCAATCTTCATGAAAGGAACAGCTCACATTGGTAACATGAATGAGATTTTGTTCTTAGGTAAGTTTTTCTTTCTTTGTTCATTGCGCCTTTCTAAAGCGAAGTTGCTATCAGTGAATGTTGTCCAAATGTCACCTATGGTTGCTAGGAATGCCACTTAAAAAGGTGAAATCTTTACTATGATGCTTTGATGTTGGATTGCAAAATAGATAGCACTTACTTTTCACATACCTAGTACCTACCTAAAATACTCTTGTCAACATTCTCCAATGAAATGAAGCACAGTACTCATCAAGATTACAATATAAGGGATGAAAATAGACAGGTCGGATCTTAATTATTTTTTTATTCAAGCCAAATTAAAATCAAGTTCAGTCTAATTGTTTGAGTTAAAATGAAATTAATCGAACTGATAAGTTTCCAGAACAAGGTAAGAAAAAATTGTATGACTGTATTGATTCTTTAGCTAAATGAGAATGACAAAACTGGATTTCGAGGACCAGCACCTCTAGCCTATGGCTCACACACTCAACAGTACACGCAAAATCTCTCTCGTGTCTATTGCTTATTTATATTAAGATTCTGTTAGGAATCACAGATTCGGTTAGCTAACAATCAATCATGAGGTTGTTAGCCCACTGTGTGTGTGTGTGTGTGTGTGTGTGTTTGTATTTACTATATAAATGTATATTCATTTCTGCCCTTCAACTCTCTTTTTATTTCTCCTAACATAAACTTGAGTGGTCTTGGCTCCATCAATACTCCCCCCTGTCAGCTTCACCTTGTCCTCAAGGTGAAAGTCGGAAAATCTAACTTTCATGTCTTCATAAAACTCCCATGTAGCCTCAGAAGTTGGCTGATCAATCCATTGTATGAGTATTTCTAAATCTGAGCTAATAGTGGTGTTCCGAATGGCCAAAAGGACAGCTGGATAAACTGGGATAGGTTCAGGAACTAATAGATAGTCTGGAATATTCATGGCTGTATCAGCAATACCCAAAACATTCCTCAGTTGGGAGACATGAAAAACAGAGTGAATTCTAGCTGTCAGAGGTAACTTTAGCCGGTATGCTGCCGGTCCAATGCGTTGTAGGATCTCAAAAAGACCAAAATAGTGCGGGGCCAGCTTATTATTACTCCTGGTCTCAACAGATTGTTGGCGATAAGGTGCCAGCTTAACAAAAACCATATCCCCTACCTGAAACTCCACATCTCTTCTCTTCCCATCTGCTGTCAACTTCATCCTTTGTTGTGCTATCATCAAATGTCGACGTAGTTCAACCAAATTCTGGTCTCTTTCCTGCAGCAGGGTATCAATAGCATCTATAGCAAAAGATTGAATTCTGTAGGGAGTAAGAGTAGGAGGATCATGTCCATAGAGGACTTTGAATGGTGTAATGCCCAAAGTAGAATCAAAAGATGTGTTGTAACAATATTCAGCCTACCCCACCCATTTTGCCCACTGTTGGGGTTGTTTGCCGATGAAACATCTGAGATATGTTTCGAGGAATATGTTAACAACCTCAGTTTGTCCATTCGTTTGTGGATGATAGGCTAAACTATATCTCAACTTTGTGCCATGCATTTTAAACATCTCATTCCAAAATTTGCTTTAAAATATTTTATTTCTATTGGACACAATCGAATTAGGATAACCATGTAAACGCACTTCTTGAACAAATAGATATGCAACCAATTGTGCAGTGTAGGGATGTTTTAGAGGAATAAAGTGAGCATACTTACTAAGTCTGTCCACCACCACTAAGATAATCGAAAAGCCCTTAGATTTTGGCAACCCCTCTATGAAATCCATCGAAACATCCTCCCAAACATGCTGTGGTACTGGTAAGGGTTGCAAAAGTCCAGCTGGTGACAGTGAAAGATACTTATTCTATTGACAAATGAAGCATTCAGCCACAAATCTATAGACATCATTTTTCATTCCTTCTCAAAACAATTCATTGGCTAGCCTCTTGTATGTTTTTAAAGCACCTCCATGCCCTCAGATATTACTTTGGTGATTGTCCATGATAAGGGCTGGTATCACAGCTGACGTTCTTGGAATTACCAACCGATCCTTGTAAAACAAGCGATCTTGAATTATTGTATATGGAGGATGTGCTCCACCATCAGCTAAAAGTTCCTACTTCAACTTTGACGGTTTTGGATCAGCCTCAATCTCTTTGATTACCTGCTCCATATCCAACGCCCTAATCGGCATTACTACCATTAGTTCCACCTGAGGAGGAACTCTAGATAAGGCATCTGCTACTCTGTTTTCCCTTCCTGCTTTATACTCAATG
>JANIPM010000231.1:66506925-66527130 GCA_027478405.1 Erythroxylum cassinoides
AATTTAATTGAATCATTTGATTTATAAGAATTTATTGATTTATTAAAATTGACTAATTAATTAATTAACTAATATTTTTTACCATAAAAATTATTAAAATATATTAAATCTAAAAGTTAAAAACTAAACTAAATTAAACCGAATAAATCGATTGAGTCTTTTAATCATTGATTTTATATTACGAGTGTCTCCCAGTACGCAAACAATATTCTATAAAATTTACATTTTATTATTCGGACCAAAATAAGATTATTATAGAAAATTAAAGGGACTTGGTTATTTCTTTTCTTCTTACCGAGAGCTAACAATTTTATCATTTTCCTATGAAGTCATGCACTGCCCTGACAAATCTCAGCATCAGGGGTTTAGTTTGATGTCAAATTTATAGTTTTTGTTCTTATCAAAATTCGATTCATGGTAAGTGCTCGGATGAATAAGTTTGTCTATATTTCCGCTTCCCCATTTATTAAAGAAAAAGGTCCATCTGTTTCCAATAATCATTTTTGTTTTCGCATATTTCATACTGAAACCTCACATTTAGAGGCCATCCTCCAAACTATCCCCCAAAGTTCATAAGATTTTCCAACCACAGTTCAGGAATCACTGCGACTTTAAACAGACAGATCACGGAAATGAAATTCCACATCACTAATCAATCTTATTTTGCAGCAGGCAGGAAACAAATTCTGGACAAAGATGAGCATGCAAACTGAACAATTTTCCGCATACTGAGTCTTATAATCCATGAATGGCGATGTGAAATAAAATGCTAAAGATCAACAATAGCAACCAAAGTTGTGCACTGGTTTGGAAAGTTCTGCTTGAAAAAAGAAGGAATATGCAAAAGCTTTCATATCTTCATGTGCCCTCACTATCTAATGGTGCTTAACCTCGAAGAGTCCATCTGGTCCTGTGTTCACAAAAATCGAAAATCTGTCAAAAGGAATCAAGCAAAATCTATGACCATAAAACTTGTAAAAGGAGAAACGCAACCAATTTTTAGGGGCCCCCAACCAAATTCAGACATTCTAACAACTTCAGTATCACAAACAACTAAATTTGGTGCAGTATGCATTCCCACTCTGGATTAAGCAGAACTACAGACCAAACATTATGAACCCAAAAGCTAGAAAAAATATTATAGCCTCCCAAATGAGATCAAATGTACTTGATCAATGTTACAACTTCATTTTAGATTCATGAATCATACATCAGAGTACTGAGTTAAACCAAATCAATTCAGCCCTATTGACTTCTAGCAAGCAGAGGCATATGGATTTAAGCCCCAATCTAATGCTTAAGCCACCATAAGTAAAATTGATAACAGATTAATAGCAAAGCAATTAGTTTGTTGGTTTGAGAAGGAAATATAAAATAAAACAAGGAAAGCGATAGGAAATACCCCATGGAAACTCCTTGTTGCGAATGTGCAAATATGGATACGCCTGCACCAATGGGGACAACAATTAGCAGACAATACCCAGGTACAAAAGTTATGTCATTGTCGATTCGTGAAAAAAAACATGGAAGAAAATTAACCAGTTTGAAATTTAATCACATTGGTTGAAATGTAAATCATAGTATTTCAATAGTCTCATAAACAATAATATGAAGAGAAAAGAAAGCTCACAGGAGGCTCGTCAAAGTGGTGATGACCCTTTGACAGGTTATAAATGGCCAAGAGTGTGCAAGTAGCAATGCCTACGTATGTTATCTTCTCCCACTTAGCCGCCTCCTCTATTAAAACATAAAGCAATTCTCAATAATCAAAACCAAAAAGAAACAGAAGATACAATTACTTATGAGATAAGATCAAACATAGCTTGATAAATTTTGCTAAATACAGTTCCTTTTGGAATTAATATATTCTAGTTACAAAAAAATAAAAAAAGCTTGATTAAGAACTTGATTTTCTTCATTATTCGAGATTCTTTATATCCATAACATATCTCGTCAGCCAAACATCAAAAAATTTACAAACAAAACGTAGAACAAGGAAAGAGTCCTAACAATCAAATTCCAAAACCTGATGCAGCTGTAACTATGAATCACAAATTTGGCAGTTAAAGTATAATCATTTTCAGATTAAGAAAACAGACCTTAAATATGGAATTTAGATGCTATACAAGAAAGAAAAAATAAAGAGAAGTAGATTTACGAGCATCGTCGTGGTGAGCAGAGGAAGAGAAGCCTCGTTTGGGAGACGCTCTAGAACCGCCGCGAAGGGCTGTCCGGAGAGCACCAGAACGGATCAACGCCGACGCCATTCTTCGTTTTCGGTTTGAAATGGTAAATGATGCAACCCTTTCGCAAAGGCCTGAATCCAATGCTTAATTTCTTACACCTACCGAAAAGAAAATTGACGACTTTACCCTTGACGTTCTTTGTTAATTAGGAAAATAAATAGACCTAAACATGGGCTTTTAGGAACATCAAACCCGACCCAACCCATTGAAAATATTTGGGTCAATGGCCCAAATGATCAAAGAGTGTGTGTAATGCCGATGTCTTGAATTTGATTCTTTCAAATTTTAAATGTATAAATCACATCCTTATTATTGTTTCGTAAGGCTGCGTACTATCAAATTTTTTAGACTCTGCTTTATTGCGAAACTTCAAACTAGGTGTAATGATGATAATGATGATATTATCATATTTTACCTTAATTTTTTAGATAATATTTTAAATTATAATTTAACTATAACATAATTAAGCTTTTAGTTATTCAGAGACAGCTTCTCTATTAGTTAGAAGTAAGGCTGTATAATACTCAATCTCTCTAAATTCCGCATATTAGCAAGATTTTTGTTGTTGTTTTTTTAATTTTAAATTAAAATAAAATTAGTTGAAAAGAAAAAAGGGATTTGGCTCATTGCTATCTTCACTTGTATCTTAAATTAATGATTACCAAAATAAAATCTATAAACTCCATTTCCATATAGTTCTGTCCTTTTATTATATAAGAGTGCATTTCTATGTTAATAAATGCAAATGGCATATCTCAATAACTTCGGTCAAAATGGAAATAATTATATGAAAGAAAATCCTGTGAAAAAGGCCATGTTCTATCTCAAGTTTGAGATTAACTCCCTTTCATGTTCATTTTTAATTGGGAAGAAAAAAAAAAGAGCATATCGATGATACTAAAGCCTCCCTTGATTAAGCCTTTGCAACCTAAAATCCCCAAATGAATTGTCACTATGAAGAAAGCTAGGAATTATGGTTTATGCATTCCCTTACTACTTGACTATGCATTCTCTTATTATTACTTTAACAGAGCTCAGTTGATGACAAGAAAGAATGCCCTGAAACACTCTCATACAACTTTAACACTAACAGCAAAATATAGCAATTTCATATGGTTTTGCAGTAACATGCTCAAAAGGTTAACCCTGATGATCGGCATCATCGGCATCAACCGACGAACTACTTGCTGATACGTTAAGATCAAAAGAATGCTTAAAGAATCCAGGTGGATTGGGAGTTTGAGAAGCAAGTTCCTCGCGGTGCTTCTGCAGACATCCCAGTCTTTCTTCCAGCAACCCCTTTAGCATCAGCATTTCCTCCAAGCTGAGGTCATCTGGCGGTAAATCCATCAGACGTTTGCCCTGTGATTTTTCACTGAGCTGCTTAAGTATATCTGCTTGCTTCTTTTCAGATTCCAATTGCTCATATAAATCGTTACAAGTCTTGTTAAGTTTGGCCAGTATATGAGCGCGGTGATCAGGCTGTCGCTGGATGCTAGAAGCGTCTGCATCTTCATGGTGAACAAGTCTATTGAAAATCTTGTCCAAACTTGGATGGCCAAATGAGAAGGCCTTCCCGCCAGGTGAAAAGATTATCATACCAATATGAACGGCGCATAAGGTACAGAGCTCACTAGCCTTTTTGAAGATTCCTGCTCGTCGTTTCGAGAAACAAACTTGCCTGGCCTTTGTTGCCTCAATCAGCTTCATCTCAATCTTTTGGCGACCTCTCGTCATTGTTCCTGCAGAAAGATGATTAAACAAAGATTGACTCGCTCAATTAGAACAGAAAACTTTAGAGTACAAGGTCAACTCTCATGTCACCCACAATTTATATCCGCGTCCGCATTCCTACGTTAATAAATGCAATTGCAAAACTAAATATATCCAGTCAAAAAGTGGAATTAATTATACAAAAGAAAATCCATTATTGGTAACTAGTATTAAATACAAGTTATGTTACATAAAAGCATACCAAACCAACCAAAAATAAAAAGTGCGTTTGTCGTTTATGGGGCAGAATGTCCTAGAGCCATACTCTATGTAATGACATAGTTCGAAAATGCGAAAGTGCATATTTCTAAATATAATGAAATCATGTCAAAGCGCTGGTGACATTCTAATCAAACATGCAAAAGGTGGATATAGTTACCAAAACAAAAATGTTGTGCACTCAACATTGTTTACTTGGATAAGAACTAAAGTCAATAATTGTTAATGTCAACTAAATATTGATACTAAGCAATACAGAAAATCACCAGTAAATTTTATTAAGACAGAGACTTATTCTTCCCCCTGCTTCACCAAATGCAAGACTTTGTGCCTTTCATACTGACCTTGCCTTTGATGCCAGTCTTTAGAAAGAAGCATTAGAAGGAAGAACAGAACAAAGACCTCCATCCATATTTACCTACTGACAGAACAAGAATTTCTAAAAGTTACAAGAGCAACTCTGTTATGGAACCAAGATGATTTGTGAAAGAGAGTACAATACAACCCAATCTCCTAGTCAGAGTGACATCTAAATTTTTAAACCCGAATGGAAGATGATTTATGAGAGGATAAAAACCTGATGCCTACTAACTTAAAAGAGAAAAGCAAGACTGGCAAGTTAGGTTTGATCAAATGAACAAATTAACATGCCTCTTCAATACATTCCATGTTAAGAGGTCAAAGTAAAGAGCCAAGTGATGTTAGAATGATTTAAAGCTTCCCTTCTAAAAACCTAATAACGTCCGTTCTGATTCAGTGACGAACTCTAATATAGTTCAGCTTCACAATTCTTCAATGTCCGTAATATTATTAATCTTTGAACATCCTTCTCTATGGATTATTTTAAAACTTTTACAACTTATCACTGCCTTCATCAATTATCCATCAAACAAAAACAAGAAGCAAAATTGAGCACCAACATGCATGCCTAGCTTCAATGGTGTAATAAAAAAGCTCTTATTTGCATATCTAAACAAAATTTACAGAAATCCATAAAAAGTTACAATCTTTACATATGGGCACCTGTAAAATGCAACTAAGTACACAAATTAACGGCTGTACAAATTAAAAGAAGGGGGAAATAGAACAGTCACCATTACTATTTCGGACGTGGCGTTTGTTGAACAAGACTCGGCCATTGAACCAAGTACAATGGAGTTATGAGTCGAGAAAAGAAACGGGTTTCACGCCATGAGGAAGGAGATGAAGAAATTTGATGAACTTGTGGGATCTTCTTTGTCTTCATCATCACCTTACTCTCTCTCACACAAGTTCGGCTCTTTTCTGTTGAATGTGACAACTTTGCTGAAAACAGCTTAGTTGACGTTGAATTCTGCAATTTTAATCTCGATTAAGTTGGGCCTGAAGGCCTGGTTTGGTTTGGGTTCAAACGTCGGTAATATCCATTTACCATACGAATTCGAAGTGTTTATCTTCGTCAAGCTTGCAATAGTCTTCGGAAATAACTTCTTTTAAGTAAGTGCATGTACGATCAGAACAAGCATGTGTACAACTTGAATTCTTGAACTGTTAAAATTGAATCCTAACATTTTTAAATTATTCAGATTAGATTTTAAATGGACAACAAATTTAACGGGTAGTTAAATGCTATATTAATGTAGACATAACATTATTTTTATATTTCTTAAATAAAAAGTAGATCTTATTGTAATATAAGTAGCTTTTTAAAAATTAATTAAAAAGTAGATTTCACAAAGCCTACTATTACACATTTTATATAATAGGTCTCACTTGTTATGTACCAGTGAGACTCACTATTACATATTTTCGATAGTGAATCTCACTTGTCATATCAAAGTGAAACCTATTATTACATATTTAAGACAATAAATCTCAATTGTTATGTGACAGGAAAGATTCACTCTTTATTTAAAAAATAATAAATAATATCGTATCAATATATACGTGAAATTAAACTGATGAAAAGTTAAATCTATTAAATTTTTCATTTACTTACAATTTATTTTTAATGTTTTGAAAATGTTAAGGTTTGATTTGAACGTTTAGAAACGTTAAGATATATTATGTATTCTATTATAAACGTAAAGTTCACAACACACTTTTAAGCTATTAATTTATAAAGAACAATAAAAAAGTTTCATAATGTGGAAATTTATATTACACAAGGATGCTAATGGTAAATTTTTTCTTTTTTCTTTTCCTTTTTAGCAAATAAACAAAACCATAACCTCTCAAATACGAAATCTTTGCATTGTCATTACATTACGATGATAAGAAAGTTCAATGCTTACTTGAGAAATACCTTAAAACATTAATTTTCAACTCTAGCCACACTAAACATGTGAAGTGTTACAAAGGTTTTTCTTCGAGCACGAATTTGTACCACAAGTTGTTTCAATCCCTTTGTACGGCAATACTATTTAGTTCCATTAAAGCAAGATTCAGCCTTGTCCCATGATCATGACCAATCTATTCATTCTTGAATGCTTCACATCCATCACAATATTTCACTCTCATGCCTTTGCAAGAAAACTACGAAAGAATTAAATATTCATAGCAAAAAAAGAACATTAGAAAGCGATATGGCAAACGCCAACTTTTATTCATTCTCTCAAAGTATACAAAGGAATGCTCTCTCACATCTCTAAGTGTCTCCCGTACTCATTTATTTTTAAGAACAAGGTTAAAATGAGCTATTTATAGGCATCTCTAGATGACCAAGTTAGAATTCTAGTAGAGCCCTACTGCAAAAGAAATGTGCAGCTAGGAAGGAGCTAGGAAATTGTCAACACCTCCACTATATTTGCTAGCGTTATCCATTCACTTATCCTTTCAAATGTTTAAACTCTTTTTTGCACATTTAAAGTATGCTCCTTTATTTTAGGTAGAGCAAATAGAAACTTTTATATTTAAACTACCAGAAGTATGAATGAAATGGGAGATTTTTTAATTTAGCAATATTATCTGTGGTAATTCTCGCCCAAACGAGAAAACTTCTTAAATATTTCCAACTTCTAATCGGGACCTATCAATTGGTATCAGAGCTAAATCAAAATGGTCTCCAACAAAGAACGTATTGAGAACTTGGAAGTAAGCCTTGGCGGGTTACAAGACAGCTTTAGTCAGATAGAGCTCGGGATGGCCGACAAATTCCGTATCATCGAAGAGAACCTCAAGCTACTTACCGACATCATTGCCTCCAACTTAGAAGGCTCTAACATCAGTGCTTCTGGTCAGGTTGGTTACGGTCGATCGTCCCTTGAAGAGAGAGCAGAGAGAACTGAGGGGGGTTGTCAACCATTTTGCTCTAAGTTAGCAAAGCTTGAGTTTCCTTCCTATAGCAGCAATGTCCCGACGGAGTGGTTTAACCACGTGGAGCAGTTTTTTGAACACCAAAATACCACTACGGATCAAAAGGTGGCGTTGGTGTCATATCACCTAGAAGACGAAGCCAACCAATGGTGGCAATGGCTACGTCGAGCCTGCAAGGAAGAAAAGAAAGAAATCACTTGGGCAGTGTTTGAAGAGGAGCTTTGGCTCCGGTTCGGGCAGACTAAAGGTGAAGATTTTGATGAAGCCTTGTCTAGAGTAAAACAAAAGGTTTCATTGCGTGAGTACCAAAAAGAATTCGAGCAATTGGGTAACTGAGTTTAAGGGTGGACGCAAAGGGCCTTAGTGGAAATGTTTATCGGTAGACTTAAATTTGAAATAGCAGACGAAATTAGAATGTTCCGACCTAAGTCTTTGAAGGAAGTGATTAGATTGGCCCACATAAGAGAGGATCAATTGAATCGACAACACTGGTCTAACCAATCCGGACGAGGTGTGATCACTCAACCATACCAAGTGCTAGCAACTCCATCGTCACAACCCACAACTTCGCCCACTGCATCTACCAAACGAATCTCTTGGGATGAAATGCAGAAGCGTCGAACACAAAGATTATGGTTCAACTGTGATGAGCGGTTCACCCCGGGCCACTGATGTCGCAAACCCAAACTACTATTATTGAAAGGTGACCAAGACGAAACTACATGGGCAAATAACATCCTGAACTTTAAGGACAAGGTTCCAAGAAAAGGGGGAGGCAATGATAAGTTTTGGAGATCCTAACTGCAAAAGAAACGTGCAACTAGGGAGGAGCTAGGAAATTGTCAACACCTCCACTATATTTGCTAACATTACCCATTCACTTATCCTTTCAAATGTTTAAATTCCTTTTTGCACATTTAAAGTAAGCTCCTTTATTTTAGGTAGAGCAATTGGAAACTTTTATATTTAAACTACCAAAAGTATGAATGAAAAGGGAGATTTTTGAATTCAACAATATTATCTGTGGTGATTCTCGCCCAAACAAGAAAACTTTTTAAATATTTTCAGCTTCTGATCGGGACCTATCATCTTGAATCGTGTGGTGGGAGACAGACTAAAAGTAGCTAATATTGCTGACAAGTTGAGAGAGACCAAACTTAGGTAGTTTGGTCATATACACAGGAGGCCTTCTGATGCTCCGATACGACTTTGTGAAAAAATAACCCTTAATGACTATAAGAGGAGAAAAAGGTGGCCTTATAAGAACTGGAAGGAAGTGATCAAGAAAGATATGTTAGAGTTGGCAATTACTGAGCCAGTGGCTAAAAATAGAAAAGTTTGGCGTGAGCGGATAAGAGTAAAATACACCATTTAAAGTTCACCAATACAGTTGACTTAGTTATTAGGAGATGTTTACTTTAAAGCTCACGCTATGTAGTTATCACGTAGGAAGTTCAATCCAATGTCTTTTCTATCTTTTCGACTTGTAAGTCCTGGACAAGGCTTTCGAGCCTACAACTTGATTTTTCAGGACAGATGTATGGGAAAAGAGCCTGCAAGATTGTTTAAAACCGTAGGATTTGTCAAGCATTTAATGTTCCTGAGCAAGAACTCCTAGCTTAACTAGAGACGAGAAGAACTAAACTTTGCAGCTTATTAGGTAATGACAGATCTAGACATTATATCAAATATATCTTTTGGTTATATTTTATTTTTATTTATTTATGTATTTAATGTAATTTATTTACTACTCTTTAACCTGCATCATTCTTTTATTGTCTCATCTGCATGTGGGTCTACCGACAATAATCTCTCTACTATGTAGGGGTAAGGTTACATACTATTAGACCTCCCCAGACCCCATTTCGTTACGGGCCTTCGGATTGAGTGTGATGATGTTATTATAGTATTGTTTAATGATTATACAATTTCTTCTTATTTCATTATTGATTAAATATAGCAAAATCATTTATATAAAAATAATAATAAAAATTTTAAGATAATCAATCAGTGTAATTAATTCAATTTTTTAATTAATAATTTAAGAGTGATAACTATTATTAATTAATATCAACAACCAAATAAAATTTTGTTATAAACTAAAACTAAAACTAAACAGTGCGTTGGCCAGGTGTTATGCAAACCAAAGATTTTTTTAACTTTCTTTAATACGGATTATACCCTGAAGTGCACGTTAATGGTTCAAATAATGTATTCTCTAGACATGTTATGTGCATTGCTGGTTTGTTACTGATTTGTCCTTTTTATAAGAAATAGAATCTCTTATAGCTTAACTTGGAAGTCTTTTAATGCAGGAATTGGGGACATTTCAGTCTTGAGTAGGCCCAACTGATTTGTTACACAAGTTTGAGATTTGAAGAGGTGATTTTGCACACATTCCTTTCATTACCACAATAGCAAAGATAGAATTTTAAACAACAAACATTCTGATAAACCATATTCATGTCTTGTTCTGGAAGAAATAAAGCAATCACCCAAAGGTGAAACATAGTAATAACCAAAGTTTAGCCAACAACAATCCACCATGTAAAGGGACTGATACATGGGGATATCAAATAAGAGGCGATGGATAATAGATGAGATGTCAGTCTACTCAGTACTCGTCGCCTTCATCATCCTCACCCTCAACATCCTCAGCTCCAACCTCTTCATAATCCTTCTCAAGAGCAGCAAGATCCTCACGGGCTTCTGAGAATTCACCTTCCTCCATACCCTCACCAACGTACCAGTGCACAAAAGCCCTCTTTGCATACATGAGATCAAACTTGTGATCAATACGAGAGAAGACCTCTGCAACACTGGTGGAGTTGGAAATCATGCAAACAGCCCTCTGCACCTTGGCAAGATCACCGCCTGGAACAACAGTTGGTGGCTGGTAGTTGATACCGCATTTGAAACCAGTTGGGCACCAGTCAACAAATTGGATGGTACGTTTGGTCTTGATGGTGGCAACAGCGGCGTTGACATCCTTAGGTACCACATCACCTCTGTACATCAAACAGCAAGCCATGTACTTGCCGTGGCGAGGATCGCACTTGGCCATCATGGATGAAGGCTCAAAAGCACTGTTAGTTATCTCGGCAACTGAGAGCTGCTCATGATAAGCCTTCTCAGCAGAGATCACAGGTGCATAAGAAGAAAGCATAAAATGAATCCTAGGGTATGGGACCAAGTTAGTTTGGAACTCAGTCACATCCACATTCAGGGCACCATCGAACCTCAAAGAGGCAGTAAGAGATGATATCACCTGCAATCATCACCAGAACAGGAGGTAATATTAGATCAAAACTTTAACAAGCAAGAAAAACTGGGGAATATTGATCTGTGTTGCGAAAGTGAAAGTTCATACTTGGGAAACCAGGCGGTTTAGGTTGGTGTAGGTAGGGCGCTCAATGTCAAGGGAGCGCCTGCAGATATCATAAATAGCCTCGTTATCAAGTAGCACAGCCACATCAGTGTGTTCCAAAAGGGAGTGAGTGGAAAGGACGCTGTTGTAAGGCTCAACAACCGATGTTGAAACCTGTGGCGATGGATACACTGTAAAGCCAAGCTTAGACTTCTTGCCATAATCCACTGATAAACGTTCCAACAAAAGAGAGCCAAGCCCTGATCCAGTTCCTCCACCAACAGCATTAAAGACAAGGAACCCTTGGAGCCCAGTGCAGTTGTCAGCAAGCTTTCTAATGCGGTCCAAGCAAAGATCAACAATCTCCTTTCCAACTGAGATCAAGAGAACAAATATTAGCAACTCATATTATAACACAATTAATCACTAAAACAAATGAGACAAATCATTAGATGTAAGATCATTACTGGTATAGTGACCACGAGCGAAATTGTTAGCGGCATCCTCTTTGCCGCTGATGAGCTGCTCAGGATGGAAAAGCTGGCGATATGCGCCAGTCCTGACTTCATCAATGACAGTAGGCTCCAGATCTACAAAGACCGCACGAGGAACATGCTTCCCAGCACCAGTCTCACTAAAGAAGGTGTTGAAGGCATCATCACCTCCACCTACGGTCTTGTCACCTGGCATCTGGCCATCAGGCTGCCCAAAAACGCATCACTCTCACACAATCAGTACCAATCTCACACAATGCAACAAGGAAAAGGAAAACTAATTGCACAATCACTTTTCCCAAAAACAACAATCGAAATGCATCCACCACGAACGATTTAGATCTAGAAACAAGCTATTCTCGCAATTTCTTTCTGAAGAAAATTATCAATTCAAATGTATCAAGCAAATCCAGATCCAATGTCAAAATCAAGTACATTACACGAAGAAACACCAGATCTACATAATTTTAAGCCAGATTACACCACTGGAAGCGAGAAAACTAAGATCTGACAACAAACTAGGAATGGATCAAACCGAAAACCCTGGATCAGATGAGAAGCGGTTACCTGGATGCCATGCTCGAGGCAGTAAAGTTCCCAGCACGCATTCCCGACCTGAATACCGGCCTGACCAATGTGGATCGAAATGCACTCTCTCATTTTCGCTGGAAGTTGTTGATAACGCCGAAAAACAGATCGGAATCGTAAGATAAACGATGAAGAAAGGGGGCGTTTATTAAGACGCCTTCCTTTTGCTAGATCTACTGGTGAGGTTGTTTCTCAACTCTGCTGGATTTTATAGGAAGGAAGAGAGTAGACGTGTAGTCGGGTTTCGTTTTAACCGCGGTTAGCTTAACCATAGTTAGGTTTGAGTGCCAGCTAGATTTTTATTGTTTTTTAACCGTAGTTTGTCCTTTTTGGGCGGGGTTTGGTTGATTCCTTGTATTTCAAATTTTCAAATTGGAGTGCAAAAACGGCAACGTCTGGCCGGCTTTTTGGCAGCTCCTTATTTGGGGTTTGGTTTTTTCTCATCCTTTTCAAGGGCCGAGATTGATTTTTATTGTTTCCTTCTTACTGATTAGATTTGACCTCGGGTAACAGAGTCATTTGGTACAAGGTTTAAGGTTCGACTCCTAGCAACATCGGGAGGTAGTGACCGCTCTGTTAGTGGGTTGTCCAAGATCAAACCGTGATTCAATCTCCCAGCGATGGTCGGGCCTGCGACTGGGGGCCCTTGGGGTTGGGAATCAACCTTTTGGTACAAGATTTGAAATTTTCAAAAAATTAGAGGACTAATTTGTACAAAAAAAACCCTAATTACACCCTCACGCAATCACTCTCCAGTCTGCCTCTCCCCCTACATTTTTTGCCGCCTCTCTGCTCACTCTCCGGTCTGCAATTTACTCACTCGCGTCCACCTCAACCTCCAGTCATCGCACTGCTTGTCTCCTGTCGTCCTGTGTCGTAGCCAGTCCGCCTTCGTCCTCCCCAATCTGCCTTCATCCTTCGCATTTTGGTCAGCCCGTTACCCTGTTGCCCCGTTGCCCAGCCCCGCACACAACTATCTATTCTCCTCGGTCCTTTCAGCTCCACCTTCATCCTCTACATGCAAGTGATGTAACCCACATAGCTCGTTGTCTTCCTCCACCTTAGTCCTCTGCCATCCCAGTTGCCTCAAGGTTGCTAAATTCCAACCGTCTATTGTGTTGTGACTTGTGATTGTTGTCTGTGTTGAACACTTGAATCTATTGATAGTTTAATGAAATAAAATATAATGAAGTTATTATGTTAGGTCTCGCACTCTCGCAAAGTCGCTTATCTGTTTATGGGATTTGAGGAATATGGATTGTGAAGTGAATTATTGTCGTTTTGGATTTAAAAGTTTGAATGAAATATTGAGTTCTCTCATCGAAAAAAAATTGTGTTGTCTCTCTTGTAGTTTTGTCTATATTAATTAAAATTAGTGAGGAAATATTATACTTATAAAGAATGAATGTTAGAGAAAAATATTGAATGAAAAACTAAAATTAGTGACAAAATCTAAGTGAAAAACTAGTGAATGCAAGATTAAAATCATTTTGTGCACAAATTATGTTATATAATGTCACAAAGTAGTTTTCATAAAATGGTTTATAAATTAAATTGTGAAATCATACAAAATGAATTAATTTATGGTCAAATTATGCTATCACATAAAATAAGTTATACTTATAAATTTAAGATTAAATTATGTAACCATACAAAATGAGTTCTAACCGTGAGTTTATGATTGTATGTAATTATACAAAATGAGTTATAGTTATGAGTTTATATTTAAATTATGTAACCGTATAAAATAGGTTATAGTTATGAATTTATGATTGAATTATATAATCATACAAAATGTGATATAGTTGTGAATTTCTAGTTAAATTATGTAATCATAAAAGTTGAGTTATAGTTATAACTTTAAGATTAAATTATGTAATCGCACAAAATAGGTTATAGTTAAGAATTTATGATTGAATTATGTAATCATACAAATTGATTTATAGTTATGACTTTAAAGTTGAATTATATAGCTTTACAAAGTTAGTTATAATTATGACTTTATCGTTGAATTATTCTCACACAAAATGGGCTATAATTGTGAGTTTATATAATAACACAATAAGAGAATTTTTGGATAAAATGTACTTAAGCATCTCGAACTTTATTCACTACAAGAAAAATAGAATTTAGCGACGAAATTTACCGATGGAATGTGAAGATTTACCGCCGATAAGCTAAGTTAGCGCTGAATTTTACTGAAGGAATAAGTCGCCGAAGAAACAACCGTAGATAAAAATTGACGACGGAGTACAGATTGTCCATCGCTAATTTACCGATGGACATTTTATGTTCCGTTGCTATATTTAGCGACAGTAATTTTTGTGTTATCGGTAAATTTAGCGACGGAAGGTTTGTTTCATTGAGTAAATTTAGCAACAAGCAAGGCTTCTCCATTGATAAGTTCATGACTAATTATACCAATAGAACTTTATTGTCCATCGATAAATTCATTGCATTTTACCAACATATTTTGGTCGTTAGTCGGTAAATTCACTGCATTTTATCGATGAATTTTGTTTTTTCGTTGATAAATTGACTGATACTATTTTTTTATTTATCTGCATTTAATTTTGTTTGATAATCTTATGATTGATGTATAATTTATACAATTATCAGTTATCTGTTGATAATATTTCGATTTGTTTCAACTTTTTAACTTGTTAAAACAAAAAGTTGATTGATGATATAAAGTAAAAATTATCTTTATTGATAATAAAAATTATTAATAGTATTTAATTTATACAAAATGACTATAACTATGTTATTCATTTGGTGAATACGGATGCTCTAAATGTTGTGATGAGGTGTTGCCCTTCCCCTTTAACTCATCCATCTTATTACGGAGCTGGGCTATGTACTCCATCGACAATTTCAACTAAGTTGCCAATGCCTGTACTGTGCTCCGAAACTCATGAATTTCATTGGATACGGACTGCCTACTAGATGCTGTTGTATTAGATATGGAAGATTACGAATAACATGTGTTTGCAAATGAACCTAAGCCGAAGATCCTTCTACGACGGTCCTAACCACCCACTACATGAAGATATGTTTGACTCTCATCAATATCTTCAGACTACTAAGATTGTCGTTGAATACTTTCTTGTATTTGATCATATCAGAAAGTAATGTTTATGTTAATAAGTGATAATTATTAAGCATTAATATTAATGTATAAATTTCACATACATTTAGTTCTCTATATTGGGTATTGACGAAGGTCACACCGTCACAGAAAGTAATGTTTATGTTAATAAGTGATAATTATTAAGCATTAATATTAATACATAAATTTCACATATATTTAGTTCTCTATGTTGGGTATTGACGAAGGTCACACCATCATGTTTCTTAGTGTGAGTATACAAAAAAAGCTGACGGGGTGTAGGCTTCTTACCCATAGACTTTTCTTGCATCGTAATAAAATATTATAAGTGAACAACAATTTACAAAAATTTTCTCTATTTTTATGATATTTATTATCTATTGAACAAAGAAAGTAACTTAACAACATAGCCATATATGGCACTAGACATTTATAACATTACCATTTTCTATAATACACATATTTTATTCCAAAATTCAAATATCAAATTAAATTGAAATACGTCAAAGTAAAAAAAATCAAAATATCAGTGTAAAGTGTGGATACTTACAAGTCTCTCTATATACTCGTAGTGGATAACAAATCCTTTAATGTGTACGTGAAGACTCTCTCCCCCAATCCTCTATGTCTGTTGGTAGAATTACATTTTAAAATAGATATTGCCTTGGGTGATGTCCAATACTACTGCCAACAACTCCATATTTCATCAAAAATATAAGGAGGTCGGAAACCAGTCTTGTGTATAACACCAACAAAGTCTCTATAACATGTACTAGCTCGTTTTTTCCATACTTTATAAATAATTGCGTTAAATTCAGATTCTCAAAAAATTCTTTCTAAAAAAAGAAAAAACATGCAATAAATACTTATAACCTACAATATTTATCTAATTAATGTATAAAAATTAATTAAAAAGACAAAAAATATATTTTGTTGTACCTCAAACTCCTGATAATAAAAATCCTTTGTCGCTTGAGAAATATTCTTCCATATATAACACTCAAGATCAATCTTATTCTTGAATTTGGATGTCATGTTTCTTGAGCACGGTCTAGACGAGATCAACCTAATATAAAAACATTAATTTTATATCATTTTTAAATTGAAACCTATAACTTAATTATAAACATATGGTGTTTCATGTATTTTCACTTACAAATTGTTGATAATGGTGATTTAAGATCCATCAACTCCCTCAGCTACAGGCTCGAGGCTGCCTCCTTTATTCACATCGTTTACCCCTGATATCTTAGTCGGTATAGGGGTGGTGGATAGTGTAGTAGCAAGTACAAAAGGTGATGCCTCATCTACAAGTGTAGTAGCTAGAGGTACAATATCTAATTCGGTTGCAGCTGCAGAATGTGATGCTTCACTTGGACAATAACTGGCTCCAAATCATAGCGTAAACCTTAGTCGCATCATATCCTATTTTCTCTTTGGTGGCATGTTTTAACCTGAAATTCATATTTTATTGAATATTATAGAAGCATAACAATTTAAATTCAACATATAACAATATATTGAAAATTCAATAATTGATGTATTGAATATAATATTATATTACAAACACAAATTAATCGCTATCAGTACTTAATTGTAAATCAAAATCATCGTCATCTTCTTTTTCTAAAGAACTAGAATCAAACTCAGGCTCCTCTTCAGATCCCTCATCTTCCTCATCCTCTCCAGATGAAATTTCAACATATTCATTGTTTGGGTCGTTCAAAGGTTCATTCTCATTATTTGTAACAAATGTATTTATTTCATAAATATCTTTCTGAAACGTTTCACTTTCAATTCTTTGCTCTCCCTTTCCATATGATTCAAAAAAACCTCTATGTTTAACTTTACAAACGGCCAACCAGTCTAACTTATTTCATCGTAAGTTGGGAAAAGGGACATAATACATTTGGATTGCTTGCATTGCCAACACGACATGTTCAAATTATCTAAATCTTCTTCATTGGTTGATTTCAACTAGATTGTATCGGCTTTGCACTTTTGTACAACATTAGGAGTTGGATCAAACCAATCACACTTAAATATCACACTCTACTTTATTGGCAATGTAGAGTACTCAATTTTAAGTGTCACAATAATTTTACCATAGTAATCCATCAATTCTCCCTATATACAAACTCCACTATTTACTATTGTCATGCTATGACTATGATATTCTGTATGATATTTGTATCCATTAATGAAATATACCGGATACGATTTAACAGTTCACAAAGGTCCTTTTTCAAGATCACATATAAACTTGTTCTCTATTGTATTTTCTAAGGCCTACACAAAAGCAATTATCATATTAAATAGTATAATGTCATTCGAACACTTTAATCTTATGATTCAATCATTTCAATAATTGTAAGTGAAAACTTACATATTTCTCGAACCATCGAGGAAAGTGTTTTTCAACTTCTTTATTGATATTATCCTGTGTTTTCTCAGGCATTAGCTTACGTAACCATTCCTCGTATAATCTAAAAACATTATTATGTATTTCAGTTGTGAATACCACTAAATTTCAAAACCCAAATAATCAATTTCAACTTATTGCACGAAAGGTTGAACCTCTTGACAATTTAATAATATGTAACCATGGGCAACCTCTATTTCTTCCTTTATTAACATTCTTCTTATTGAATGTCCATATATTTGTCTAGGATATGTGAAAAATGGATAAGTTATCATCAGCATCAACTGTACCTCCTTCATCGGCATTACAAGGAACTTTTCTTTCTCTTGTGTGAATGTGCGACTCAAAACAATATGAACAAAATGTACTTGCTTCCTCTACTAAATAAGCATTACATATCGAACCTTCAACTTTAGCCTTGTTTTTAACATTTTTCTTCAAGGGATGCAAATGCCTACATTAGCGAATAGGGTTATTACAATTATGTCATTACAACATGTTATTACTTCAATTTGAATATTTTTGTTGAATTACCTATCAAATGGATACATCCATCGATATTGAACTAGACGGACAAGTTTAGCCTCATGTGCTAAATGCACAGGTAGATGCTCCATACAGTCACAGAAGCTTGGAGAAAAAATCCCTTCTAATTTGCACAAAATTAATGAAATTTTCTTTTCTAGTTTTTCCATTTCGGCCAACTTTATTTCAAATGATGTTAAGCTTTTGAAAAGCAAACTTAATTATGTTATAACTTCCCAAACTTTAATCGGTAGCAACTCCGAAAATGAAATTGTAATTAGCCTTTGCATAAACACATGACAATCATAACTTTTCATCCCAAATAATTTGTACTTCCTCAAGTCCATACACGTTGCCAACTTTGAAACATAACCATTAAGAAACCTTAGACTTTTCAACCATTCACATAAAATTTCCTTTTGTTTTTTGTCTAAAGTGTAACATGCTTTTGGATATTTATCGATGCGAAGATCTTTATCTAACTCATTCCTTCTATAAAAAGGTTTCAAATTAGCTCGTAATTTTGCATTATCTTTTGTCCTCCCTTTAATGTTCATTATGGTATTGAACAAGTTGTCAAAAATATTTTTTTTAATATACGTCAAATCTAGATTATAAAGTATCAAATTAGTTTTCCATTATAGCAAATCCCAAAAGATGCTTCGTTTTCTCTAACTAAAGTTTTTACTAATTCTTGTATTAACTTCATCAGCTTCAAATTTTGTAACATTCAACAACCCTAATTCACTAATCTCCTGCAATATCTCTTCACCAACTTTGCAAGGGGGAGCAGGTGATTGTACCATCCTATTCTTAATGAATTTTTGTTTATTGTGTCTATATGAATGATCTGGAGGAAAAATTTTCTTCTGGTTGTCAAACCAACATGTTTTGCCCCTGTTTGGAAGATAAAATGCATCAGAATCAGTGCCACAATAAGGACAAGTCAATTTTCCTACTGTGCTCCATCCAGACAATATAGCATATGTTGAAAAATCACTAATGGTCTACATCAAAGCTGCTCTCAACATAAAATTTTGTTTTAGAGACACATCCTATGTCTCCATACCATATTCCCAAAGATGTTGCAATTTAAATATCAATGATTGTAAGAATACATTAATTTTATGCTTTGGATTTGTAGCCCTGACACAATCACTGTAAAGAACATATATGCCTTATTCATACACATCCATGGAGGCAAATTATAAGGAGTAATTATGATTGGCCATGATGAATATTTTTGGCCAAATTGACCAAAAGATTGGAATCCATCCGTTGACAATCCCAACCTATCATTTCATCTTTCAGCTGCAAACTCATAATGGGTGTTATTGAAATGTTTCCATGCCAGTGCATCCAATGGATGACTCGTTATTTTATCTTCCTGTTCATGTTCAATATGTCATCTTATGTAAGATGCAATAATATCATAAGCATATAGTCTTTGAAGTCTCAGAGTTAGTAGGAAATGATACATCCACTTCTAGGGAATTAATGTCTATTTCAGATAATTCTTTCTAGGCTTAAACCTAGATTGACCACAAAATTTACACTCTTGTAATTCCACATCATCTCTTTAGTATAACATACATCCCAATTTGCAATAATCAATTTTTTCAACAAGAAAACTAGGATCCCTAATAAGTTTCTTCATATTGTAAAAACTATCAACCATTATAATGATCAAAAGATAATGATTCATTATACCATCCAACAATTTTATCAAAACAATGATTAAAAAATGCCCTTCAGACTTCATGACATGACTCTCCTTTTTTTAGCCGTGTTGGCACAAGGGAATGGGTAGGCTTAATGCCACCAAAACCCGTAGTAAGCCTAACTTTTCTATATTCTACTAAAAATCTGGCATAACCTATTCGCTTGTCTGATTAACCCTTATACCTGCTTAATTGGTTGTAAGAAGTAAGGATCCCAAACTACAATTCTCACATACATTATCTACTTATAATCAGCCAATCTATGAGCATCTCATATCATCAACCGACATCATTCTCAATAACATAGCATATCCATACATGTTTTATGTACATATGATTATGACAATCCATGGAGCATCTAGAAGTAACAAAAATTTACATCATGCCAAAAACATTACTTGTCTGCTTATCCAAGCGAGTCTCAAAAGGCTTGGATTTTCTCTCTTG
>JANIPM010000231.1:66582041-66598670 GCA_027478405.1 Erythroxylum cassinoides
TTCATTCATATTCCTATTACCATTCTCCCGTGTGAACTAATCGCCCCTTTAGTTATGAAGATTTAGTTGGGACGGTAGAGATTAGCCCTGTATGACCTGACTTGTCTTGAAATTAATAATTTTGAATTGAATTAAATAATTTTATGGTTGAATTTTTTAATTTCAAATTCTAAAAAAATCGATATTGTTTTAATTAAAATAAAATCTTTTTAAATTTTAAATTAAAAAGTTAAATTTGCTCGAATTAGGTTGAATTTCAAGCTACCTAAATCTAATCGGGCTTGAGTTCGGACTATGAGTTTCAGATTCGATCGGGTTACATATCGGGCCCAAATCTAAGCATAAAATTGGCTTGGGCGGGCTGATAAGGGACTCTTAAGATCAGTTCTATGGCACGCTTCCCAAGTTCTTGTTCTCGTCAGTCGTCATCCTCATCCTCTTTTCCAAGTTACGTATTTTTATTTATTCAACGAGCATTTGTAATGTTAACGAAACTAGAACTAGACTCGACCTTTGAATTACATATCTTGTTCTTGTGATTGCCAATCCCTTTATTCTTACCAGAACTAAAGAAAGATGGAACACGACATACAAGCCAGGGTTAGAATTTCTAGAATCGCAGCCCACCTTAATCCTCGTAGCGACAGCTTCCAGGTGTTGTATTAGTACAAGAATTTCTTTTTTCTTCTTAGTTTGATGTTTAAGTGTTTTAAAACAAGCTGTGATCTTTTTTTGATTATTTTATTTGAATGGCAGAACACGGAGGAGGATTCTGGTGTGTACCAATTGAATTGTTTGGCAAAAGGGGCATCGCCGGGGTTCAAGGTGGCGATATTAGGAGCTGCCGGAGGGATTGGGCAGCCTCTAGCTATGTTAATGAAGATGAATCCGTTAGTGTCAGTGCTTCACTTGTATGATGTGGTTAACACTCCTGGTGTTACAGCCGATATCAGCCACATGGACACAGGTGCCGTGGTAAAGTTCTTTCTTTTCCTTTGAATTTTGCGATGGGTATTAGTTAGTGATGATGAATGAGAAATTTTGGTTAATTTTAGGAAGTGGGCTTGGATTGCTTCATGACTATACCTATGATTGTGAATTTTTTGTTCACCAGATGTGGGGCTTGATATTGAATTGTTTATTGATTTTGAAGTTGTTAGGACCGAAAGTGAATTGTAATAACTAGGTATGGATGCTCGAATTTAGTCAAAATTTCCAAGATTACTGTAAGTTTTCAATGGCTATTAATTCATACTACTGAGGGTTCTGATCTTACGCATTTATGTTTTAACACTGCGGCTACGTATCAAGTGCATTGCATCTCAGAATTGAATACAAGGATAAGCTTGATGATAGAACTTTTCTTATCGTTTGTATTTGTAGGTTCGTGGTTTCTTGGGTCCGCAGCAACTGGAGGATGCGCTTACAGGGATGGATCTTGTCATCATTCCTGCTGGTGTTCCTAGGAAACCAGGAATGACCAGAGATGATCTGTTCAACATCAATGCTGGAATTGTGAGGACTATATGCGAAGGAATTGCTAAGTGCTGTCCAAATGCTATTGTTAACATTATTAGTAATCCAGTAAATTCCACTGTGCCAATTGCTGCTGAAGTTTTCAAGAAAGCTGGTACCTATAACCCAAAGCGCATTTTGGGAGTTACAATGCTTGATGTTGTCAGAGCGAATACGTTTGTGGTAAGGGATATTCCTGTTTTGATTTACCTTCTCTGTTTTTGAGATGGTAGCTGATTTTTTTACTTCCTTATTGATATTTAATGAGATTTTGGTGGCTAGATTATCTGACTGTTTATTCAGCATGATTATGGCCTTTTATTTACTTAGAATAATGCTCGTTTGTGAAAATATTCGTGAAAAGAAAATAGTCTTCTCTTGAAGCAGCTCTGGAACTTGTATTCTACATGAAAGAAGCAGATCTAGCCTTTTCCTTCTCACCATGTAACTGCCTTAAATGATGTCGCAATGACATAAGGAAATTTCAGTCCATCATCTCACTTCATATGGAATTTCTAAAATACTATTTTATTTATCTTAACCTCACACTTTTATGTGCATAAGGAGGTTTCAGACCACCATCAAAAGATGCTCAAAATTGCGTCTTGGCTACCACCGCTTTTCAATGCAAAAATTGTGGCAATATTAGGATCCTGTTATGAATTAATTGGTTTGTTAACTTTATTTCATTGCTCAATTTGAACTTTTTCTCTTCCTCCTATGTTTTTATGAATCTCCAGGCCGAAGTTTTGGGTCTTGATCCTAGGGAAATTGATACGCCAGTAGTTGGAGGTCATGCTGGAGTTACTATTTTGCCCCTTCTATCGCAGGTTTTAAGGATAACTTAATTTTACACATAAAATGGTTGTTTCTAAAAGCTTTACTTAATTTGGTTCTTATGGATAATTTTATTTGTATAGATCAAACCACCATGCTCTTTCACCCAGCAGGAAATTGAGTACTTGACAAATCGAATTCAAAATGGTGGAACAGAAGTTGTGGAGGTAAAACAAACTTTTTGTCTTTATGCTTTTTGGTAAGTTGGAGGCTAACTGAGTCTATACCATAATTTGTCAACAGAGTTCTAAGCTTAGCTCATGAAGACCAAGTATGCAGATCTTTCTGTTGACATTCTTCATGAGCTTTTAACTGAGTTTTCCTTTTGTTATATTTAAGCGCCCTATAACTTGTTCACAGCATAAAATCTTTTTGCCTCTCCTTCTCTTCAATTTATTTATTTATCTTTTTTGTTGGGGAGGGGATTTGGAGGAGAGGGCAAGAAAGAGAAAGGTCTGAGTTCATGGGCCTGACTGATTATTATGTCATTGAGTTTGTGACATGGATCAATTTTCCTGTTGTTATCTCATGGCACATATAAAACTGCCGAAGAGCAAGGCATGAACAACATACCCTTTAATGCCACTATGCAACTAAAGAGAAAACATGGGAGGACAACAATTGCTAATACATGCAATCCTGAATATTATTATTTCAATGGAAGACATATTTCCAGACCTTTGGAATAGATATTTTATATCTTGATTTGGTTGTCGCCTTGTCAAGTTAATGCTGCAATGCTTGTTAAGTACTTGAATTGGCAATGACATGCAAAATATGGAATGCCTTCTGTTTAGATGTTCAGGGCCCTTCAACTTTATTACAAGCACTAATCTTTTCTTTTGCATATCGGGAGATGGTGATGTGAAAATCTGAAAATGTTCATGATGTTGCTAAACTTAGTAGTAGCTTGTGCAAGCAGTACAATTTTTTGGAAGAATGTCAAGATGTTGAAACCTCTAACATGAATGATTGAAGTGATTAGTTATTGCCCCAAAATTATTAGGGAGGATTGTTGTGCAGCTTGAATTGTAATTGTTCATTTCATAGCTAACTGTTGCTATAAATGACACAAAACTTAGCTGCTTTCTTTAACACAAAATAAAGGATGGAACATTCAGGGTTTTTATTATAGGGAAAGGGTGTTTGGGGTATAGAGTTTGATTGTTTCTATACATTAGTTAGTTTTGGTTGTCTTACGAATTTGATATTTTGGTTCTAAATCTGCCATATCTTGGACTGTGTTTGAGTCTTCACCGTGACATGCAGGCTAAAGCTGGATCAGGTTCTGCGACACTGTCAATGGTTAGAAATGTGTCCATTTGTATTTATTTATGTATCTACATAATTTAATATTCCATGATCAAGACCAAATATGCATGAAATTTTGCGAAAATAAAAAGGGGGATCCTATCAACTTGTTCCAACCTTTTCAGGCATATGCTGCTGTCAAATTTGCAGATGCATGCCTTAGGGGCTTGAGGGGAGATGCTAACATTATACAATGTGCATACGTGGCTTCTCAGGTGTGCTGTGGCATCACTATCTCTTGGATTTCTTGTTTTCCAATTTAAACATTTAGAGGTTTTGGTGGATTGTATGCAACTCCTCTTGTGTTTTGTAGGTGACTGAACTTCCCTTCTTCGCCACCAAGGTACGGCTTGGACGTTCAGGAGTTGAGGAAATTTACCCACTCGGACCCCTCAACGAGTATGAAAGGTTTGTGATCCATCCTTATCTGTTAAAACACTTGGTTTCTTAATCATATCAATTGGGGAGATGAAACATGTAACTCATCTGTGTTTTAAATAACAGGGCTGGCTTGGAGAAAGCAAAGAAAGAATTAGCAGGAAGCATTCAGAAGGGGGTCTCTTTTGTCAGAAAATGAGTTGGTCTTTCACGTTCTTTCTTCTACCATTAGTTCTTATTCTACCTGTGGCTTGACAGTATCTGGGTTCATGAAATAAATGAATAGTTTGTTTCAACCAAGTGACAAGTACAGAAGTTTTTGGTGAAAAAGAGGCTTCTTGAGTAGTGTGTGGTAATGTTCTATGAATAACATACAGTAGAGATTGCCTCCAAGATAGGACATGCGTATAGTATAACCTTATTTATATCTCACAGTTCTCAAGATAAATTGCACAGTATTTTCTTGGATGAAACTGTTGAGTGTTGCTTAGATTCAGGCCCAATACCATTATTATTCTTCTGATAATGAGAAATGGACAGAGGAAGTAACTGTATGCACAATTAATGGACATGGCAGAGCACTAACAGAACAAAATATTCCCAATAGTCAGATCTCTGTGGTTCATTATTTAACATTTATAACAGAGCGTGTACATGCCCCTTTTACTCAATTCCAAGTTCCATTCTCGTGGTCTAAAGCTTCTCTGAACTCCTAATCTGGAAAACTGAGACCTATAAACATTGTTCGCGGACTTAAATTGTATTTGCATCTTAGTAGGTCAGCCGATAGAGTTCATTTCTTAGGTAAATATGTGCTAGAACAATGATTGAATGTGGGAGAACTAATAATGATTAGAAGGTAATCATGTAAGTCATGTTAGTTCATTAGTTTCCATATCGTATTTAATTTTAAATTATTAACTTAATATAAAATGAAATGGAGGAGAGCACCTGGACTAAGTTTGCTTTACAGAGATACGATGATGGAACCCGTGTTCATAATATCTCTTACACGGCCCCTACAGTTTGTTCTCATACCACATGTTCTACTTGATGAAAAAATCACCAGACAATGCATGGCCAAAGTCCAATTTGGTGCACAAAGCTTTTCATCTTTGTACAGCTTTCCCTATACATATATAAATATATATATTCATTGTTTCGTCTTCCTTGTCCCACCACTTTCTAGTACGGAGCTTTCAGAGCTCATGAACATGAGAGCCATGGTCGTGTCCTCTCTAGCTTTTTGGCTTTTGTTACATCACTTCAGGTGTCACTCCCACCAAACCCTTTCTGTAACACACCATTAGATGTCCCCTTCGAGCTCTGCATTATTAATAATTCGCAGTGATTAAGTTGTTTAATCACTTTTGTTGGGTCTCGTAATACCAAGTTTAAGTTGTGTAGATTCCACTGTTCATACTTTAGAAAACACTGCCTGTAAAGTGTTGTTTAAGGAGTCTTCTAATTTAAGAAATTAAAGATTCAGAAGTCATGACTTTAGCTCTTCAGGATTGCTTCATCACCAGGCAAGCTGGGAGCTTACCTTCTGTATTGGATAATCTAATGATGGCTCTTCCCACAATCTGTTAATGTCTTTATAAGCAACACGACGCATAAAAGTCATCAGGATTTTGCTGTCAGATTCACCATATCTTGTTATGTCTTTCACTTTGAGAAAAATACATAAAGGAAAATCCTGCAGAATATGATACGGAGTTCACTTTCTGGGAAAAAGACATGAGCAAGCAATAACAACAGAGTCCTATCCATTATGAATCCCTTAATTTTGAGTGATCACCTCTGATCAATCGGATTTCGGGTTGTTAACTATGATCAAATTGAGTTTCAGGCCAAACTTGATCTAGTCCGAATACCAACCCTAGACAGAAATTATTGATAGAATACAATGCATAGTCACTACTTTTTCCCAGTTTTACTTGTTGGGTTTCTGTTTCTTTCCCTTCCAAAAGCCGGAATTTCAGCTCCAAGACAGGTTTCGAGCAAAGCATGTGAAAGAATTAAACCGAACTGAAAGCATGAGACTTCAACAAATGATTGTACACAGAACTTGACCATGTCTGTGTGAACCTGTGCTTCCTTCAGACATATTTCGAAGCCATAAAAGCCATTTAATTCGTTGACTCAAGCTCCAGACAACAATAATTAATGAGGCAAAAGTGAAGACAGAAAAATAAACTGCTCCTTCTGTTCTCCAAGCTTCTTTATTACAGGTACCAAACTTTCATTTCCAGGTCCTAGTTCAAGTATCAGAAAACCTGGAGCTATACAAGTAAATGTGTTGATAGGCTATAGTGAATTCTTTTCCAAGCAAGCTGTCATGACATGGACTGGAATGGGTCAGAAACCTTGCGAGTAAAGATGAGAAAAGGACCACTCTATGATCGATAGAGAGACAAAAAAACAAAGAAAGAAAGGGAGATGGAGACAAGGAAAATTTCTGTTCCCATGGCTACCATGTGTGATGCTACAACATAACCATGCAACCTCCAAATACTGGTTAAAGGGTAGGACATAGATGAATGTGTAGTGGATGGTGACCGGAGCTTATGACAAAAAAGAAACATCATCTTTAAGTAAGACTATGTACTACTCGACTTTCCTAAACCTTACGTTTCAGTAAGATTCTAATTGAATGTTATACAATGTATCTTCCATGCAAAACTTAATAAAACTTGATAGAGAGTGAGTGTGATTAGGTAGAATTAGGTTCTCTATCATGTTGATTATACATTTGTGTGGCATGCCAATTAGATTTAATCCTATCTACCATTACTTAGTTCAATAGTCAATGATTCCATAACAGAATACTTTGTTATTTCTCTAACATGTTATGCGGGTAAAAATTACAAATCAACTACCATACATTGTACATTTCCGAGTTCCAAAATGTTTTCTTCTGTTATAATGAAATGTCAATAACCAAATGTTATTTCCAAAATGTTTGGAGATGATTGACTTTTCTTGTCTGTGGTAAGGATGTCAAGAAACCAAATTTCTAATTAATTATTAAAAATACCATTGAATAATTCCATAGTTGTTAAAGTGGAACTAACTCAAACTTAAGTCACAAACATTAATTTTTGAGTTAAATTGATTTAAAAAATGATAAATACACAAATTTATTTGTTATAATTTTTTTCATTTTGAAATCATTATATTATTCACAAAAGTTAAAAAAAAAACACTTTGTGCTTTTTTCATATTGATTTTTCTTAAAATTGATTAGCAGGTCTAATTTTCAATTTGTTTATATTATTGGAAAAGGAAGAGATAATTAACAATTCATTGTAGTCATCAACACTCAATTCAAGTCTACTAAAACGCAAAGTTTAAGAAGATCCGATAGTACGCAACCTTACTTCTACATAATAATGAGGTTGTTATGAAGATAATTAACAATTCTCAGAACATCATATTTAGTTAAATGAATCACTTATAAAAACCTAAAATTAAAAAAAAACCAATATTTTAGCAATTGATCGATCTAATAAACATAGGCGGCAACAACAACAACTATTCAATAAAAGTTAAAGTAAAATTTGAAAAAGTTCCGTAGTATACGGTCATAATTGATAAAAATGTTTATTTTAATAAACTCATATGACAAATATATATAATAAGATTTAATAGGCATAGTCATGAATCCAAAAACAAATTGCCAAAGTCATTGATTGAGACAAATTTGGTGAAGCCGAAATCAAATCAACCTGTCCAATTCAAATCAATGTCTCGAATTCCTAGGGCTATTATTGGAGAACTATTCACTGGGTTTCTCTATTCAAATCGGTACTGTATAATAATAATATACCAAATAATTTGTGATAATTAAATATGTAACATTATATTATAAAATAAGCAATTATAGCCTTATAAATAATTTAAAGCGAATTATAAAACTTACATATGTTTCGATTTTTTAAAATAAAAATAAATAAAGTTTGTACACCAAAATATATTTTAAAAATTTAATCACGCAAATATTCAAATTTCTAGAATATCATAATATAATTACAATACAAAATCAAACACAGGAGTTTCTTTTGGTTTGCAAATAAAATGATTAAAAAATCAAATAAATATTTATAATACTATAATAGGCGGTCTATTTATATCACATACATGAATATATAGTTTTTTTTTTCTTAAAGGGAAAGAGTACACTTGATGCTAAATGAGTCTGGAGAAATAACGCCCTGACTTATCCTCTAGAAGGAGATTAAGGCACTTTAAAAGTGTAACATCAAAATAAGTGATACCAAGAACAACTGGACCGACCTGGGTAGCGAGTCAGTCCGTACATCTATTGCTCCCTCAGAACATATGGGTTAAGAAAATATATAGTATTTGTATATACTTAAGTAGGATATGCTTCTTCTTTTGCTTCCTTTAGAGGAATCCCTAGAAAAGCACTGATTTCGCTCCTGTTGCTACGGTTAAAGTTTGATTCAGGGCAAAAAGGGTCAGTTCAGTTGGTGACAGACGAGAGAAAGCTTCACGAGTTTTGGGTGTTCGTCAAAATGACCCTTTCTTTTTAGTATAAAGTTTTAGGCCTTTAGCTCAGACACAGTTTTCCATGCCAACCCATGTCTCTTTCAATCTGGGTTGAAAGGGTGATACAAGATACAGCTTTGTTTTGGAATGCTGACTCTGACCTATACTACTACACAACAATTATCAGCGAGGGAGCTAAGCAAGCAGTAGTTCCAAGTACGTCCTGATCAAATTACACAACTTTACGAGCTCCAACCACTGTACAACAAAAACTTGCAGACATTTTAACTCTTCCTTGAAGTTAGAGGAAACACCAAATGCAAAAAAAAAGAAAAGACAAGAACATAATGTTTGGAAGCTAACACAATTCTTGGAATTTAGTACTTTTCAAATGCTAAGAAGATCAGGGGGTGGGGATTGAGGTGGTGGTGGTGGTGGTGGTGGTTGTTGGTGGTGATGGTGTTCTTTAGTTGCTGCATTTGGAGAGTCTAAAGAAGTGGCTGATTGAGGTGTGGACTCTGTAATGGTTGAGTCTTTGTCTCCTTGATTTGAGCTTGGAGGCTTTGGAAGCTCTGTCAGGATTTGGACCACGTCCCGCATTGTAGGACGCTCCACAGCCTGCTCTTCCACACACAACATTGCAACATAGAACACACGCATCACTTCGTCTAAGGGAACTGATGGAAGTCTGGAGTCTAGGACTTGCAGGACTCCTTCCTTTTTCGAATCTGTAATTTTCTTCACCCATTGGACTATGTCCACTCCATCCCCAAACTCCCCAACCGGTTTCTTTCCGGTAACTAGTTCCAGGAGAACCACACCGAAGCTATATACATCGCTCTTTTCATCAACCTTGAGAGTATAAGCATATTCTGCAAATAGGGTCATTTGATTCATCAATCAGAAATCAGAACATGTAAACTGTATGGTAAGTTCACTAAGACTTAGCAGATAAAACAAACTAGCAAAGGATGGGCATGGAGGTTATGATACATCAAAATCATGGATAAGATTAAAAAAAAAGAAGGGGTGTTCCCTTAAGTGGGTGACAGCGAAAATCATTTGGATCTTGTACTTTCAAAGCTGACTTACACCTAACTCAATGCCAAACTCTAAAAGTGACCGAAAGGTGAAACCAACTTCTAACGAAAGTAAAAACAAAAACAACCAAAGTAGACTGAAACTTTGAATCCTAACATGAATCGAAGTTCATGCAGGGAATTCAGGTTGGTTTCAAAGATTAAGAATATACCTGGAGCTATATACCCATACGATCCGGCTATAGCAGACATGCACTCCGATGTACCGGAGTCTTGCAAGAACTTGGCAAGGCCAAAGTCAGCAACATGAGCTTCATAATCGCAGTCGAGTAGGATGTTGTTTGATTTCACATCACGGTGAACAATCAACGGCGAGCAATCGTGATGTAGGTAACAAAGACCCTTGGCAGCTTCAACAGCAATCTTATACCTTATGTCCCAGAGTAGATGACCTCCTTTCTTGCCATGAAGAACCTCCCCTAAGCTACCATTGGGCATGTACTCATAGACCAAGAGATTAGTCTCATGATTAGAACAGAACCCCAATAATCTCACAATATGCCGGTGCCTGATTCTCCCCAATGTTTGTATCTCGGCGTTAAATCCATGATCGTGAGAAGACCCTCTGCTCATCGCCGGCAGCCTTTTGACGGCAACTTGATCACCATTTGGCATAGCACCTTTGTAAACAATCCCAGCACCTCCTTTTCCAATTATATTATCTTCTTTCAAGCAATCCAGAACATCATCAACAGTAAAATCCAAGCGTTGGAAGGCAGTCAATTTCCAAACTCGAGACTCGTTAGCTTTCTTAAGTGACCGTGCCTTAAGTACGGCAGCAACAGCAAACGCAATGGAGCAAACAAGGAGGCCAATAACAAGCAATAGCTTCAAAGAAGCAGAGAGTGGACCTTTAGAATGTGATTGGTGCGTTCCATTTACAAACCCTTCTTTGCATTGACCCAAATAGGGACCGCAAAGATCAGGATTACCCAAAAACGAAGTAGAATTGAAGTAACTAAACTGACCAGTACCAGGAACCAAACCAGAAAGATTATTGTAAGAGAAATCAACAGAAGTTAAGCTTTGCATAGTGGCTATAGAAGAGGGAATGTTTCCAACAAGATGGTTTCTTGACAAATTGAGATAATTCAAGATCCTCATACTGGTAACTTCAGTAGGAATCTCACCGGAAAGGTCATTCCCGCTAAGATCAACAAAGGTTAACAGCTTGCACTGGCTAATCTCCGGCGCAATAGGACCCGAAAACTTGTTGTGGCTAAAGTCCAATTTTGAAAGTTGTCGTAATCTTCCAATCTCGGCTGGTATTCGGCCGGTGAACTTGTTCCCATCGAGCAACAATGTTTGAACTCCGGTGAAATTGCCGATGTTAGGAGGTAATGACCCATATAGCTGATTATTGGAAAGAGTAATCTGGCCTAGTTCCATAGCAACATTATCAGCTACAGGGAACTCTCCGGCAAGAAGATTGCCTTGCAGCTCAACTTGGGTCAATTTCGGTAACCCGAAAAGCCCTTTCGGTATCGACCCGTTGAGATAATTCTGTCCCATTCGAATCCGGTTCAAGGAATCGCATTTACCAAGTGACTCCGGTATCGGACCAAACAAGAAGTTGCTAAGAGTAATCAATGTCTGTAATCGATTGCCAAAGCACAAATTAGGAGGCAAAGTTCCAGTTAGCTTGTTTGATGAGAGATCTAAGATCTCAAGATTACCATTTGTACCCAACCCTGGTGGAATACTTCCAGTGAAGTTGTTCTCCCACAACTGCAACACCTGAAGCTCCGGCAGGTCACCGATGAACTCAGGAATCGCTCCGTGAAGCTTGTTTCTGAAAAGATTCAACAAAGTTAAGTTCTTTAGCCGAGCAAAGCTAGTCGGAATCTCCCCTGTAAGCATGTTGTTCGACAAATCCATGGACTTTAAGTTGTTCAAGTCACCAAGCTCCGGAGTTAACGAACCAGAAAGAGAATTCACTTGAAGAAACAAAGTGTCAAGCTTCTGCAACTTCCCAATCTCCGGCGGTATCTCTCCGGTTAACCCACAATTTGCGGCGTCGACTCGCACCAACTCCGATAAGTTCCCGATCTCCCGAGGCAACCCACCTTCGTAGGTGTTAAAATACCCAATATAGAGTTGCTGCAACTTCTTCAAGTTACCGATTTCCGGCGGAATACGGCCTACCAACGCGTTACCAGAAACAGCTAAATATTCTAGAAATTCCCATTTACCATACTCCGGTGGGATTACACCGGCAAAAAAGTTCCCTCCGAGATGCAAATGACGGAGACTGGACATTTCGGAGACAGTTAACGGCAAGTCCCCTGTCATATTGTTGTTATACAAGTCCAACACCTGCAGTTTCTTGAGCGCAGAGAGCTCAGTAGGAAACGAACCATTGAACCCGTTGTTTGAGAGATTAAGCAGGCGAAGACCAGAAATGGCAGAGAGCTGAGGAGGGATAGGACCAGAGAACTGGTTCGAACCGAGAGAGAGGTTTTGAAGATAACGAAGGTGAGCCACGTCGACGGAGAGAGTGCCGGAGAGGTTCAAACCAGTGAGGTTGAGTGAGGTCACGTGAAGAGCTGAAGGGTCGCACGTGACTCCGGTCCAGGAGCACAAGGAAGTGGACGAGTTCCAGGCGGCTAGCACCGACTGAGGGTCGTCGGAAATGGATGACTTTACAGAGAGGAGGGCTTCGAACTCCGACACGGTGCGTGCGGCGGAGGAATGGAGGTGCAGCAGTAGGAGAAGGAGGAGTAGCCGCATTTTCATTTCGTGGGTCAGACGGCGTCGTTGAGTGGCGGAGGAAGGGAGTGAGAGTGGAGAAGAAGGCGTAAGTGTGGTGAAGTTTAAGAGATTTAAATAGTTGTATTGTATAGTTTCATTTATTGTCGTTTTGTACACTTATTGTTCCATAAGTAGTGGAGGCAAATCCATATGGAGTTCTTCTTATTCTCAAAATTGGTCAAACAAGGGATATGAAGGAAAGAAGATCAATCAATCTTTTTCTCTATTATTGGTTGATTCTCTATTAATTTTGGAAAAGGTATGATGTCTAATAATCTAATCATCTAATTAGTATTGGTGATAGATCAAATCAAATTTAGAATCTGTAAAGCTTTAAATTTGAATAATTTTAAAAATTTTGAACTTAGTTTAAAATTTATTATTTAAATTTAATCTAATTTATCAACTAACAATTTCAAATTTTTGATTAAAATTTTAAATTTAGGTCAAATATTTGTATCCATTATTTCGTTTAATTTTTATTTAAATTCATTAAAAGTTATCATGAACATATAATTTATAAACCTAAATTATATATATACAACAATTACTAATTCATAAAACAACAACAACAAGAAAAATCTAGCGGAAATATAGGATTTAAAGAGGTTTTGTAATACGTAACCTTACTCATAACAAATAAAGAAGTTGTACTAATACATTAACAGGCTGTTTGGAAACTTTGAAATTGAATTCATTAACGAATAAAACTGAATTAGATTCAATTTACACTGTTCGGAGCAAATCCAGTAATATTGAAATTGAATTCAATTACGCTATTTAGAACACAATCAAAATTAATTCAATTATTTTATATAACATTTTTATCCTTGACTAAAAAATATGAAATTTTTTAAATATTATTATAAAATTGAAGAAGATGTAGTGCATAAATTGATACAGTTTGATCAAAAAGGATTTCATGATTTATTCTTTATTTAAAAATACTCATATTTCTCTAAATTTACAATAATAATTTCATAATTAATGTAAAATTACAATTTTCAAATATAAAAAATAAAAGAAAATTAATCTAGTTATTAATCATATATAAATATTATTTATCAAACAAAAATGGGTGAGATATTTCCATATCCTTGTTGAATTCATGCAAGTCAATCACTTGAATGAATTCAATTCCGTTACTTAGGATGGTGAATTCAATTTATAAAAGGGATGAGTTTCAATTACATGCATGAATTAAACTTATCCTATTTTTGTACTTTCAAACAGCTGAATTGAATTCAGGTATTTTCAAATATCCAGTAAATGAATTGATATTGAAGTGAAGTAAAAAGGGTTTTTGGCGTGGATAATTTAAAGGATGATTATATCATTAGCTACCTCTAAACTAATTTAGGTTTATAGCCAGTCAAAGGATGCCAAAACCAAGAGGACTTTGAGGAGGTGTTGGCACAAGGCAAGTAGGCTCTAGTTTGTCCTACGTAGTTTGATTTCATCATTGTAGGTTTACTATTAGAGATATAGAGACATGCTTACTTCTAAAGACTCCATCATTAAAGAGACCAATTAGGATAATTATATACACATCAAAGAAAGGGATCTGACGATGGTTCTTTAATTATTTAGGATAACACCTGTCTTAGACTCCGAACGTTACTTTACATTTGACCGTACCACCATCCCTAAGATTTGTAAATGAAAAATTGTCTTTGGATCAATATAAGGAAGTTATATTTTGTTTTTAATTATTATCTACACTTATACCATTCTATTATTTCACTTTTGTTAACTTTTAAATTTTTATATAAAACAATACATTATAAAAGCTTTTAATATCTTATTTTAAACAAAAAATACCTTTTACTTATTATTTGTTCATTACTTATTTCATATTTTATTTACTAAGTATTAAAAATAATTATAATAGTTATTTTTTTCTTTTTGTTGGTAATTTAGAGATAGCTTCGTTATTAGAGTTGGCCTGATCTGGTCAAACGCCCTCAAGTCCCAATTTTCTAGCCCCGATCAGATCTCGTGTTGAGCTAGGCATGGGACAAAACGAAATCGTTTTGATTTTTTCAAAAAATGTTTGGCCACGTTGACTTAGAATCCAGCGGGGTTTGGGCTTGAGCTCGGGCCTCCTTTGACCCATCGAGCCCCAAATCGTTTATACTATTTACTAATTAGAGATAAAGTTGTGTATTATTGAACTTCTCTAAATTTACATGCCAGTGGAATTAATTATGAATGTTTTTGTTTTATTTTAAGCAAAAAGTTAGTAAATATGATAAGAGTAAAAAATAATCTGAAAATATCAAATTTAAATAACCCTTTAATCTTTTTACTTTCTTCTTCCTTTTTCCCATTATTACACAAAAAGTGTCTAATTAAAGGACATTTTTTTTGTTTTGGGTGTTCGTACTTAAAACTTTCTTATACCTTTTATCTACTAAAAGAATAAAAGAATAAATTTTAATGGTTTGCACTTTGCAGACTTCCTGTCACCTTTTCATTATTTGCAGCAATTATTCTGACATCTTTGTCCGTATAATAATTTATATTTTCAATAATTGTACGATATATATATATATATATATATATATTCGCAATACATATTTTTTAACACTGTTATGATGATGGTTTGATTTCGACGGCACAATCCAATGAACCTCCAAGAAGACAAATCTTAGTGAGCAATCCCACATCATTCTTCTCGTTGCCTTACTCATCCTATAGTTAACAACCAAGCTCTTAATAGATTTGTGGCTAATTATGCGAATGGTGGCACATCAAACTTAGCTTTGGATCCTTTGGAAGAGGGTAATCTTCTTTTGTGCGGCAAAAGTTCAAAATCGAAAAAGATGTAAGGAAAAACCAAAATTGACAAGCAAATAGTCGGTAGAGTTGATGTTATGGTCAAAGATGCTACCAATCTTTTGAATATAAAATGTACCTTTTTTCAATTAAGCATTTTTTTGAATGTCATAACGACATACTAAAAAAAAGAGACCAAAATTTAAAGGTATACGACGACCAATTAAATAGACCTTATCGAAGATTAAAATTTAATAAAAATTAACTATATTTTACGTTTTAGGTATGTTGGTCGAATACACTAATCCTTTCTCTTTGATGACACCAAAAGTTAAGGCTTGTCTCTTAGAAATCCTAAAACGACTAATTTTAATCTAGTGACAACTTTTTAAAACATATAATTCAAATCAAAATTAATAGATATAAATATATGTGGTATTTAGTGAATATCCCACATGAGGAAAAATAATCTTTTAACTTAATTTATCTAATTTCAAAGATTAATCACTAAATTAATATTTTTTAGAAGTTGAATATCCCTAGTTTAAGATAAATTTAAATAAATTAGTTTAAAAGAAGAACTAAAAAGGTCATTAAAAGAAAAAAAAGAAAGGCAAAGCAAAATGATTTACAATTATTTGAAGGCAATAATTTTGTTGGGGATAATGAAAACGTGTCAAAGACAAGGCACGAGGTCGACGTTTCTTAATCTTTCCTTTTACGAATTTGCCCTCCACCGGTAGTCAAAATCACGTTGTTCATGTCCTGAGCTCGGACCACGAACGAAATTCTGAATCAGAAAAGCCTGACAGTGTGTGTGTGTGTCAGGTGGGCGCGAGGAAGGGACATGGGTCCCACGTAAACTGATGCGTGGCTTGCAGCGGAAAATGACCGAAAAGTCCTTCCACGGCAAAGAAAGCGACGTTGGTACTGAAACTGCCAGGTTGACTATATTGCCCTTCATCTTGGAAGAATCTGTTCAATGCGGTTGGAAGGTCATTGAGGTAATTTAGTCACTGCAGGCTGCATTTGTCCTACGTCGATCACAGATTGAATGCCAATGATTTGGGATGTGTAACCTTGGAATCCAAAATTAATATACTGCTGCTGATTGTGAGAACAGAAACATTTATTAACCATCTAAAGGGTTGTAGGTTTAGTACAATTTTTATTAAATGGGAACTGATATAATGATTAGCTCAATTTCCAAATTCTGTTTAGCATTTATATTTTGACCAAAACTCTAGTTTTCATTATATAATATTTTATTAATTATATATTTTAAATAGATTAATAATTAATTAATAACAATAATAATAATAATAATCTATTGAAAGATTTATTAATATGCGAAGTCGGGAGAAGTCTAACAATATACTCAATCCTATCTAAAATGAAAGCCGTTTTAAAGGGATGTACACTTATTAAGAAAGCTAATGTTTGA
>JANIPM010000231.1:66619911-66633265 GCA_027478405.1 Erythroxylum cassinoides
AGGTGGCAAGTGGATGATGGGAGAGGGAAAAAGATACCGAATAAAATCCTGCAATACTTTCCTACTAAACCACGATTTATGTCAATAAAAATAGTTGTATATATGAGGTGGCATAAAGACAAATGAATTAATGATAAAATTATGCGTCAACTAGCAAACTCAATGGCATGGAAAGAATTTTATAGAAAGTTTCCATAGTTTGCAGAGGATTTTCATAATGTTCAACTTGGATTAGCCTCAAATGCATTTAATCCTTTCGATAATATGAGTATTTCATATAGCATGTGGCCAGTAATTCCAGTGCCATACAATTTACCTCCATTTATGTTATTGTATTTTTTCATTCCAAGACCTACTGCTCTTGGTAAGGATGTTGATGTATATATGTAACCATAAATTGATGACTTAAACGATCTATGGGAATTTAGATTACAATTTTGATGTTGCTTAAGGTCAAACATTTGTAATGCATGTCACTATTTTGTGGACTATAAATGATTTCCCAGGTTGTGGGAATTTGTCTAGGTGGAGCACTACAGGGTCTATGGCTTATCCTATGTGTAACCATCAAACTTATTCAATGAGGCTATGAAGTAAAACATGTACGAGTCATTGTCGTTATTTAGAACATGGGCATAGATGGCGAAGAAGTGAATTGTTTAATGGCAAAGTAGAATTGGGTAAATCTCCATTGTACTTGTGTGGTGATGATAGTGTTTACCAGCTTTCACATTTGGGTGACATTACACCTAACAAACACCCAAGTAACATAAAGCAAAAGAGAAACTATGTTGAACTCAATTGGACTAAAAAAAGCATAATTTTCAATTTTCCATATTGGAAGGAATTACTATTGAGGCATAATCTTAATGTGATGCATATTGAGAAAAATATTTGTGAGTCAATTTTAGGATTTGTGATGGGAATTGATGGGAAATCGAAAGACACAATTAAGGCTATACTTGACTTGGAAGACATGAATATTAGAAAAGACTTGCATTTGAAAAGAAAAGATGATGAGTCATACATTATTCCCCTTTCTTGTTATAACATGTCAAAAAGGGAGAAGCAATCCTTCTATTAGTTTCTTCAATCAGTGAAGTTTCCTGATGGGTATGCATCAAATATAGACCGTTGTGTAAATGTTAAAGAGGGAAAAGTATCAGGGTTAAAAAGCCATGATTGTCATGTACTTTTATAATGATTATTTCCTGTTGGAATGTGTGAGTGTTTGCCAAAGGATGATCTGTAACTTTGGGTCAATTGGGAGAGTTTTTTAAGCAATTATGTTGCAAGAAACTTGAAGTTGAAGAACTTGAAAAAATGGAAAAAAGACATAGCTTTCATTCTATATAAGCTTGAACTAGTATTCCCTCCATCATTTTTTGATGTTATGGTTCATTTGACAATTCACTTACCTTATGAAGCAAAACTCTATGGACTAGTTCAATTTTGATGGATGTCCCCAATTGAAAGGTAATTCGTATTAAATTTTACTTTTTTAAAATTTATTTGTTAGTAATAATTCCTAATGTTATATATTTTTTAGGTTTTTATGCTCTCTTAAGCATTATATACATAATAGAGCTCAACCTAAAGGGTTTATTGTAGAGGCTTATATAGCAAATGAATGCTTGACATTTTATTCAATAAAATTAAATAATGTGAGGGCAAGATTTAATAGACTAAAACGTAACTTTGATTTTGATGAAGAGGTTGGGTTGTCAATTTTCTCCCAAAAAATTAGGCCACTTGGTGTGGGTAAATATATGGAGTTAACTAAAGACGAAATCCAAATCATCCATTGGTATATTTTGAACAATTACGAGAAAGTCAATATATATATAGAGAGAGAGTATGTATATTCTTTTTCATTCAAACAATCATATTAGAATTTTGTTCATTAAATCTCATTTCCTTACTGTCATTTTCTTTTTTTAACTAGAGAGCCTAAAGAGTCTATTCGCAGCAAAGGGATTATTAATGATGAATAAAGACATAAGCTAGAGTTTGTATCATGGTCTAGAAATTAAGTCAATTACATATTACATATTATGAACATATGACAATTTATATGTAATAATAACTTCTAATTTCAGTTTTTCATAAGAAGACATGGTTGCATAACTGTAAATTTCAAGAAGTAACAACAATATTATATAGTTTGGCATGTAACCTTCATATTGGGAAAAAATATACAGGTTGCATTGTTAATAGGGTGATATTTCACATACAAGATCGAGATAGTCGACCTAGAAGCTAAAATTATGGGGTTGTTGTTGAGGGATGTCATGATAACGAATTTATTGACTTCTACGATGTCATCTCTAAAATACTATAGTTTCACTACATCAAGAATAAAAATGTTGATCTATTTAAATGCGAATGGTTAAATCTTATTGACATGAAAGTGAAGGGGAATATTACTAGTATCAATGTTAGTAATACATGGTATGATAATGATCCTTTCGTCCTTGCAAGTCAAGTGAAGCAAGTTTTCTACCTCAACAATACTGTGTTGGGTAGCAATTAGAAGGTTATTCAAAAGTTTCAACACCAAAATTTCTTCGATTTTTGTGAAAGGGGTAATGGTCAATTCAATGAGGATGCAGATGAAGTTTATCAAGAGATTGGATTGGAGTTTAATAATGAAACCATTCGAATAGAAGATGCATATATATCATCATTCCATATAAGAGATGTTGATCCAAACATAGTACAACTGGATGGAGTCCAAGCCAATTTTTTCAAACAAATAGATGAAGATTATAATCAGGATGAATTAAATGACAATGATGATACTTTGGCTAAATATATTAGTGATGAAGAATCCAATCATAATGTAATTAATGATGATGATTTTCAAAATCTTGATCAGGATGATTAAATGTAAATATATTGTTTATATTGTTTGAAATATTATGTTCATATTTGAGTTATGTTGTTGATGTTTTACTTATGTTTATGCAGAATATTGGTGTTTGATTTATGTTTATGTAGAATATTTAGTTTTGACTTGTGTTTGACTTATTTTCATGTGGAATGTTGATATTTGAGTAAAGATTATATGTTATGTTCCTCCCTCTCACTAACCAAATCAATCTGACCTTATCAATGAAGGCAATCAACAACAACCTATATCTACCTCAACTAATGTTGCAAGATCTTCAAGTCTATTATTGTTAACCACCTATATTTACAGTTATGTCCAAATATATATTTACATGTTTAATGTGTTTTTTTTATCATTATTCTTTTATTGTCAGGTTCCAATACCAGCATAAGAGAAAAAAGGTAGAGGTATCACTAAAAGATCTGAGCTGCAACGCATGAATGTTGCAATGAACAAGTTGTCTGTGCATATTAACCCTATACAACGTTGTCCTATTGATAAGATCCTGATATGCATTTAATTGTTGATATATTTAATCATTTACACTTAGCGATTATTGACATAAAATTGTTTAAGACATTCACTTTAATTCATATACAATTTGGAATCAAATAAATTAAAGTGAGTCAAAAGCACTGCATTTGGGTTATTTTCTGAAGATTAATTTTTACTTGTCTTCATAAAGCAAGAAGAAGAAAATTTAAAAAACAAGAAAAATGGAACACAAAGAAGAAGAAAAATTTAAAAGCAAGCAGCTTGAAAATTAGCCCAAAATGATAGCATAAATGAAGAAAACGTAGAAGCAATGAGCAGGTAAAATGACAGCTACTAACTGCATTGTGTGTTTAACACACAATGCGTCGCATACAGCAGTTGCGTTTAACGCAAACAACTGCATTTAATACAACGTGGAGTGCTAAGAAGGCAGCACGCAGGGGATGAACTAAAGAAAACAAGGTTTTAATTTATCCTTATTTGTCCCATTAAGAACGCTACAGGGGGTGGCGCAGTAGGAGGAGAAGCATGCGGCTTCGTTACAGGTGAAGGGTTGCGTTTGCGGCTTGACTGGAGAGCAGGCTTGCAGCTTGGCTGGAGCATAGTGAGGGTCTACATTTAACGCAATTTTCTACGTTAAACGCAGACGAGGAGCATGCAGACGAAGGGAAGGCTTTAAGGGACTCCCATTTAAATTGTCTCATTAGCTACAATAGATAGTGAAGGGAGGCAGTAAAGGGAGTTTTGGCTAGGGATTAAAATGGTGCTGAAGCATTCTTCCTAGAAAGACCCATAAAGGGCTAGACGTCCTGACACCGGTTCGGAGGCGACATCAATGTCGACGACCCGAGTTAGGTTAATTATTTTATTATTTCTTTCTCTCATGAGGAATTGATTGTGTTATCCTATGTTAATTGATTTGGATTTTGTGTATGGATAATCGGATTTTTGTTATTGTTTGGTTATTTGTGTATGAACCCGTTGGGTATTATGAATTAATGATTTTAATGCATTCATTGAATTGTTAATTTCAAACCCATTGCTTGAATTTCGATATAATCTGTAATTGTTATGTTATTCGTAATCATTAGGAATAACATGACATAGGTTAAATGATGCATTGTATGTAGTTGTTGCCTTGATTAATCAGTTTTCCTAATTCGTAATGCTACTATTTAATTAAATTTAGATATCATATCCTAGGTTGATTGGTGGTTAGGTTTAATTAACGATCGTATCTTGATTAAACAAAACCTAAGGAAAAACTCAAGTTAATTATTAACTTACGATTAATAGTTACTAGGAGAGGTTAAAGAACAACAAATCAATGAAATATGCTTAATTAGGGTGTAGGTGGGGATTGAACCAAAGAACCGGACCCCTACAAAATTCCCCACTTTTATCAGTTTTTTGTATGTTTTCTTTAATTTTTGTTTTTATTAGTTAGTTTCATTTTATTTTCTTATTCCAAAAATCCAAACCCACAACCCCTCGCCCCCGTTGAACTTAAACACCAGTTAATTTCATTTCATAAACTTTATACACACTCTTTGCGGGATCAACCCAGACTTACCACTACTATAGTAATAATCTCCATACTTAGCTTTTGTCCATCCTCGGGCAAAACATCCAAATTAAGCTCAAAGACTTGAAATATTTACTCAATTCCTATATTTTCTAAGAATATATAATCATAAGCAAAGATTAATAATTTTCAAAACTCATAACAAGAAATCAACATTCCAAGCTTTTACTTATGATTAATCATCATTCAATATCTTCAAAACTGAACAATCTAATGGTAGACTCAGAAAATGTGTTTAACTAAAAAATGGCCACGGGTACACTTAACACCATTCATGATCATGATAATCCATAACTTTGCATATCATTTCATTTCTCCACCACTAATGTTCACGTGCAAAATCATGAATCAAAGGATTTTTCAAGATTGTAATATGGGCAAAGATAAGGTGAGATATATTTGGGTTAAATAGCATGAAAGCCATCAAAGCTAGTGAAACAAAAGTAACACTCAATCAAAAACTGGGTACTGTCAGCTATGATGACTGCAACATTTATATTTCACAATCCCATTCAGCTCTCATACACCAACCACATAAAGCATATATCAATCCAAAGAACCCACTCATACAATTTATGCCAATGAAATCACAAGAGTAAACCTTCCAAGTCAACCTCTACCTTATATTTACCATACTCAAATAACACATCCATTACAACTCTAGGAAGATGTATAAACCATAAACAACTTTTCAACATATATGCAATTCCTCCTTGATACATTTATTTTAAACAATTTTTTTCATTCTTTTTTCTTTTTCTTCTCTCTTTTTTTCATTTTATTTTATTTTCTTTTCTTTTCTTTTCTTTTTTCTTTTCCTTATAAAATTTAAAATAAACTGCATCAACATGGGAATTTTGATGATAAGACATAAAATAATATCCCAACATTATAACCAACCCTCATATATGTACACCCCCACACTTAAATTTTCGTACATCCACAAATTCAACAATCACAAATGTTCCACTAGCTTTGTGACTTGGGTAGGACATTTGGTTAAGTTTAAAAGCATAAAATGTGGTTTATACAAAAAGAAAGGCTAAAGCTTAAAGGAGTTTATCAAGGAAAAAATTATGTCAATAGGATAGGTCATTTGGCCAATGTAGTTTATGAAAAATAAAGAATGCCTAATCATATCCATGTTAGTGCATGTGATAAAAATATGGTCTCGAATAGAAAATCAATGCAAAATCGGGACGTATATGCCATGAAGGTCACACATTATCAAAAGGCAATGAGACTAATATGGATGTGTTAGTCAAATAAGGCTCAAAATCTCACCTGCTTTGTCTACCATTAGTCACTACTCTTCTAAAGATAATGCATATCGATCAATCACAAGAGCAAAAGTACATGTTAAAGTTGCTATGAAATTTTCTAGTCAATAACACTCTAATCATGATTATATAATCCCAGAAGCAATAGAAAATGAGAAAATGTTTGTTTCATTTGTTTTATTCATTCCCTCATTTTGATTGAAAACTTAAAAACAAGTAAAACAGACAAATTCAAAAACATACATGCATATAAAAAGTAATGCAGAAATGTACAGGAAAAGAAATTTACTTCCCTTGGGTTGCCTCCAAAGAAGCGCCTTTGTTTAGGGTCGCTGGCTCGATTCCTTCTTCTCCTCACGTGACAAAATTGGGATCTTCGAGTGTCACATGTGGCTCCTCCACATGAGGTAGTTCCGGATAGGGCCTTAGTTGATCATCATCCTCCTTCATCGTCTTCCCTATCCTCAGCTTCTCAATTCCGATTGAGTCCATACATTCTGGAAATATTTCGAACGTCTCTTCACCTTTTTCTTCATCATTTAACTCCTCCATTCTGTTATGTAAAAGTAAAGAGTTAGTTTCAAAATAATTATGGACTTAGTACTTACCTCTGAGCTAAAAAATGTGTCCTTTTCGGTTTCAAATTCGTTCTCAACTTCTTCGGCACAAACAATTCATTGAGGATTGACCCCAAAATTCTTAAGCTCCTCATCACTTTGCAAATTTTCTGCACAAACTTCAGTTGGGTACACCTCAGGTTGATACAACTACTTCTCTTTGCTTTGCGATTCTAGGCGATCAATTCTTATTGCCATTTGACCCATTAGGAGTTCCATCCTCTGTTGGCTTGTTTTTGTCTCTTGTCAGAATTCTTGCATCTATTGCTACATATCCTGTAGAAATTGCAACTTGTTAGCAACCATATTATTAATAAGTTCTTCAATAGATGCAACTGAATTGTGATGGCTCTCCGAATCTTGGGCATTATACCATGTGTTTTTTGAAAATTGCCCTCCATCCTTCTGGAATTGTAAAGTATTCTCCTGCAATTGCAACATCAACTTTTCCAGAGATGAACCGGAGTTGTGATAGGAAGCTTCTGGTCTATACGAGAATTATTGTGCGTCCTACAGACTATCATGGAAGTAATTCTGATGATTATTCCATTCATAACAAAAGTCAGGTTGATCAGTCCAAACAATAGAAAGGAAATTAATCACGAACAAATATATACAAAAAACCAATTAAATCATAAACAAAAACTAAAATATCGTACTTCCCGACAACGGCGTGCGTCATTACACCAGTCAAAATAAAATAACTAGACTACTACTATAGCAGTGGCGAGTCTAAGTCGATCCCAAAGAGAGTGTGTGCAAAGTTTATGAAATGAAATTAACCGGTGTTTAAGAAAATGGGGGTTTTGGATTTTTAAAGAAGAAAATAAAATAAAACCAACTAATAAAAACAAATTAAAGAAAACATGCTAAAATTGACAAAAGTGGGGAATTCGGTAAAGACCCGGTTCTTTGATTCAATCTCGGCCTACACCCTAATTAAGCATGTTTCATTAATTTGTTGTTCTTTAACCTCTCTTAGCAACAATTAATAGTTGGTTAATAATTAACCCGAGTTTTCCCTTAGGTTTTGTTTTATTAAGATACAATCGTTAATTAAACCTAACAACTGAACAACCTAAGATACGATCTCTAGATTTAATTAGGTAGTAGCATTACAAATTAGGAAAACCGATTAATCAAGGCAACAACCACATACGATGCATCATTTAACCTAGGTCATGTTATCCCTAATGATTACGAATCATTAGTGGCTACACATGAATTTCAACATAGCAATTACGAATTATATCGAAATTCTAGCAATAGGTTTGAAATTAATTCAATGAACGCATTAAAATCATCAATTCACAATACCCAATGGGTTCATACACAAATAACCGAATAATAACGAAAATTCGATTATCCATACACAATACCCAAATCAGTTAAAATAGGATAACACAATCAATTCCTAATGAGAGAAAGAAACAACAAAATAATAAAAAAATTACTTAACCCGGATTGTTGGCATTGATGTCACCTTCAAACCGGCATCAGGATATCTAGCCTTTCATGGATCTTTCCTGAAAATGCTTAAACCCAAAACTGACACTACCAAGCTCCCTCGTCTCTTCTACCTAAGCTTCTTACTGTCCACTATTGCCTCCACTATTCCCTGATGTGACCATTTAAATATGAAGTTCTTCACTATTCATTGCACTTCTCTTCTCTAGACCAGCCACATCTCTTCTCCAGCCAAGCCGCCCAGCCAGTTGTGCCTGCTCACGCCTGCTGCACCAGCGCCTGCTCAGCTGCTGCCGCCTCCCCATTGAAGCTGACTTATTCCTCTCTACTGTAGCAATTGATAAGACAAATAAGTTTGATCCTCCTTTAAAACCCTCTCCTCTAGCGTTTAAAAAAAATGTTGTATATGCTACGTTTAAACATAGCATACGCTGCGTTTGCGTACGCTGCATTGCTGCGCGAAACGCAACACATAGACCAAAATTGTTTTTTTTATTTGTGCCTTTCACTTAATAAACATTGTGCTCCAATTTTCTTTAGAAAATTTCTTCTTTTTGGTCTAAAAATTATATTAATATATCCAACCTAGCAGTCAACACAAATTGAGCATTTTATCTTAAAAATAGGATTGAAATCACATGTAAATACATAAGAAAAATAAGATAATTCAATCCTATCAACTGCACCACTATTAAGTGTGAATACATATCCAGACTAGGATTTGGAGTCATCCTTGTCAGATTAGAAACCAACATCAATATCCTTGCTTACCACAAGATCAGCTTCTCTATATACCAATAATACATCTTTAGTTCTTCCCAATTACTTAAGGATATTCTTAACAGCCACCCAATGACCCTCGCCAGGTTCTGACTGGTATCTGTTCGTAACATTTAGAGCATATGATATATTAGGTCTAATACATAACATAATGTACATGATTGATCCTATAGCCAAAGCATAAGGAATCAAACTCATGTGAGTCCTCTCATCTTGTATCTTTGGACACATAGATTTAGAGAGTGTAATCCCATGTACCATAAGAAGATAACCTCTCTTGGACTGCTCCATGCTAAACCTCTTTAGCATCTTGTCTATGTATGTAAACTGAGACAGACCAAGCAACCTTTTAGGTCTACCTTTATAGATCCTTATCCCTAAAATATAAGTTGCTTCTCCAAGGTCTTTCATAGAGAAGTTCTTAGCTAACCGAGACAACATTTCTTATTAGCAATATGTCGTTGGCATATAGTACAAGGAACATGATTGCACTCCTACTAACCTTCTTATACACACACGACTTATCTATATTTTGTAAGAAACTAAACTCTTTGATTCTCATCAAATCAGATATTCCAACTCCTAGATGGTTGCTTCAATTCATAAATGGATTTCTGAAGCTTCCATACCTTTTCTCCATTTATGGATATGAAACCAACAGGTTGTGTCATATATACATCCTCGGTTAGGTTTTCATTAAGGAAAGTCATCTTCACATCCATTTTCCATATCCCATAATCATATTGAGCGAAAATGTCTATAAGTATCCTAATGGATTTAAGCATAGCTACTAGGCTAAACGTTTTGTCAAAATCAACACTTTGTTTTTTATGATAATCTTTAGCTACAAGCCTAGCTTTATAGGTAACTACATTACCCTCCATGTCAATTTTCTTCTTGAAAACCCATTTGCACCTTATGGGTTTTATCCCTTAGATTGGGTCAACCAAAGTATATACTTGGTTTTCATACATGGAATCCATTTTAGATTTCGTAGCTTGAAGTCATTTGTCATATTCTAAACTCTTCATAACCTCTTCATAGGTAGTACGCTCGTCATCATCTGTGAGCAATATATCGTTATGTTTATTTATAAGAAATTCGTATCTCTCATGAACATGACATATCCTACCTAACCTACGAACTTATTGTGTTTTAGAAGATTGAACTATTGTTTCATCTTCATAAACAATAGACTAGGATCTAGGCAATTGATCTGTGTCTGTTTGAGCATCTTGAAATTCCATAAGCTTAATTTTTCTCCCACTGTCTTCTCCTAGAAGAAACTCTTTCTCTAAAAAGACAACATGTTTTGAAACAAGCACCTTTTGTTCTCTTCTAGTGGCCGTCTTTGCCACAGTGGAAGCTTGCATACCTTTTCTCCATTCATAGATATGAAACCATTAGGTTGTGTCATATATACATCCTTGGTTAGGTTTCCATTAAGGAAAGTCTTCTTCACCTTCATTTGCCATATCTCATAATCATAATGAGTAGCAATGACTAGGAGAATCCTAATGGATTTAAGCATAACTACTGGGCTAAATGTTTCATCATAGTCAACACCTTGCCTTTGATGACAGCCTTTAACTACAAGCCTAGCTTTATGGGTAACTACATTACCCTCTATACTTGGTTTTCATACATGGAATCCATTTTAGAATAGGTTAAAGTCATTTGTTAGATTCTAAACACTTCAGATTTCATAGGTAGTAGGCTCATCATCTTTTATGAGCAATACGTCGTGAAGTTCACTTATGACAAATCTGTATCTCTCGGGAACATGACGTATCTTACCTGACCTACGAACTTCTTACGTGTCATAAGGTTGAACTATTGTTTCATCTTTATAAACAATAGTCTCGAGTCCAGGTAGTTGATTTGCATCTATTTGAGCATCTTGAACTTCCACAAATTCAATTTTGCCTCCTCCGTCTTCTTTTAGAAGAAACTCTTTCTCTAAAAAGACAACATATTTTGAGAAAAAACACCTTTTATCCTAAAACATGGTAGAATTGATATCCTATAGTTTCCTTAGGATATTCTACAAATAGACACTTGGCAGATTTCTCTTTAAACTTATCTGATTGAATCTACTTCACATAAGTAGGATAATCCCAAACTTTCATATGAGAAAAATAGTATTTCTTATTAGTCCTTTTCTCATATGGAGCAATATCAACTGATGAGACTCTGTTTAATACATAAATAGAAGTTTCGAGTGCATACCTCCAAAAGGATTTTGGTAAATCTGCTAATCCTATCACAGGCCTCACTATATCTAACAAGGTTCTATTTCTCCTCTCAGTACAATATTTCGTGATCCCTGAGATAATCCAAAAACTCTTGGCTTAAGTATTCACCAACTCGATCTGATCGAGGTGATTTAATACTTCTCCCAAGTTTTTTCTCAACTTCATTTTTGAATTCTTTGAACCTTTCAAAGGCTTCAGACTTGTATCTCTTAAGATACACATGCCCATATCGACAATGATCATCGATAAAGGTAATGAAGTATACAAAACCATCTTTGACATATATGCACATTGGACCACATACATCAGTATGTATTAGGTCTAAAAGTCATCAGATGCCTTCTTCTGCTTTAAAGACTCTAGATATTCTTTACAGTTTCTCTTCTAGTGGCCATCCTTACCACAGTAAAAGCAAGTTCCCTTCGAGGCAATCTTCTTTGCTTTCTTGACATCTCCCTTGGGCCCTGTGGACTTCTTCTTTAGGCTCTTTTTCTTCAAACAAGAAGAGTCCATCAGCATCACAACCTTGTCCTTGCAAATAGATGGCTCAATTGCCTTGAGCATGTTGACCATCTCAGGAATTATGCTAGATATATTGTTTATCCAATAGTTAAACATAAATTGTGAGTAACTATTGGTTAAATCTATCAAAATTAAGTCAATACTTAATTTATGATCCAAAAGAAAACCCAGGGAGGCCAACCACTCAATGTAGTCATTCATCTTTAGTGCATATTGCACTAGAGATGTCCCCTCAAACATCCTGGAGTGGGAGAGCAATTGTGAAGTCTAGAACCTTTCGGACCTTGCATGCTCATCAAATAGCTCCCTAAGATGATAGACTATGGTATGGGCATCTATAACCTCGTGCTACTTTTGTAGCTCCAGTGATATAGTGACTAGCATAATACAACTATCCATCTTGCTATCATCAAGAAGCTTCCTATATGCCCTCCAATCATCATCAGATGCATTAGCAACAGGGGCATTAGGAAGTGGTTCTTCCAAGATATAACCAAGCTTCTCAGACTTGAGAACTATTCTCAAGTTCCTAAGCCAGTCAAGGAAGTTTGGTCTAGTCAACTTGTTAGCTTCCATCAATGATCTTATATTCACACTAGTACTCATAGTGTTGACTCAATCAATAGCAATCGTTCTTCAAAGAGAGAAAAATTATAATGTACTTAAATGCATGTCAATAAGGACTTTAATAACACACATTATGACCCTCATTTCTCAAGTTTCATGAATTTAAAACCCTCAATATAAATCCCAGAGAAATCGTAGAAAAGTTCTCCTAGTGGGTCGATATCTAATATCCCTAAGAATGACGTTTTATTTGCCTAACAAGCTACTTTAGCTCAACCAGTAGGTATCGATCATACTAATTGCATCTCCGATGCAACTATCGAATCTAGTGCTATCAAATGTTGATGTGTGCACACTCATTAGGCTATCAACTCTTGACATGTGTACATCTAATGCTCACTACCTAACTTCACCTTTGTCCACATTGATTTTGGGTTTGCCCAACAAACCAATGCTTCTAGTTAAAACGGACCTATTAATCTAAAAATCCTATTTTCATGGTTTAAACATATCCGTATAAAGCGGATTTGGGTTTGCCTAACAACCCTAACTTTAAAGGACTCTAGTTCTCGCCATATTAAAGGAAGATGTTAATTTTAATATTCTAAGTGAGGGGTTTGACTAAGGTCTCATCCAACTTAGATGATCTTATATATATATATATATAACCGACCTATTAATCTGAAAATTCAATTTTTATGGTTTGAACATATCAATATAAAGTGGGCTTGGGTTTGCCCAATAACCCTAACTTTAAAAGACTCTGGTTCTTGTTATATTAAAGCAAGATGTTAATTTTAATATTCTAAGTGAGGAGATTAACTTTAGTCAAACCTATATATATATATATATATTTATATATATGATCATCTAAGTTAGATGAGACCTTAGTC